>DWGJ01003956.1:0-12424 GCA_018246895.1 Aspitha aspitha aspitha | reverse complement strand
TTACAATTACTTAATTATTTATTATTTATTACCTAATTTTTAAACTATAATAAACTTATATTTAAAATCGACACAAATTGTATTTCATTAGAAGATATTATACTAATTAACATTAATAAAGTATGTCTCAATCAATAAAAAGGCTAATTTAACTTTCAATGTTAGTTGGTTTAAACTAGATTTAAAAACTCGCACGTTTGTTTAATTAGACTTTTGTCAGTAGTTAATTATAGATTATTGATGTTATTTTGTTAACTCGTCCACTTGAAGTAATATTACTAGATGTTTAATTCTATTACTCACTTCCAGTATATCGTAGCTGGTGGATTGCTATCATTTTCACAACTTAAATTAACTGTTTGTCCATTCCAACCCCAAAGTACTTCCGATTCTTCTTTGAAGTGCGGTTTCCGTAATACCGTTATATTCGTCTCCTGAGATACGGACGCAACTGAAATATTATCTCAATCGCGGATTACATAAATTAACAACTTATTTTAAAGATTTATGGCGATTTACTAATCCAATTGTCTAATTACATTATGTAATACCTATAAGCTTACAATTTTCCCATAATGGATAGATTCAAGGTCAAAATTATGAAAAGAAAATTAGCATGAGAAACGGTTACGAATGTAAATAAGATTAGAGTGCTGAATTGGATTTTAAGGAATTCTAAATAACTTGAATTTGTTACATTACCTTCATTGCTGGCATTACAAATGTAAGTACCAGAGTGAACACGGTTAACTTTATGAAATGTAAAATAATCTTCAGTTTCCAATTCACTTTCCTTGATATCCTCAGTTATGCTGTGGAAAAAATATACCACTATTAATCAAAACGGACAGCATTCACAAACATCACAAGACAGTTTAAAAACGATCATGTATGTAAGTAAATATGTATATTTCAGGGTTGATGGGCATGCCCTACCAAGTAAAACATGTAAAAAGATAATAATCCATATCTGAATCTATGTATGAGTATGTATGTGAGTTACATAATAGTAGAATATATAACTAACCCGTCATCGTTATATTCGTTTCCGTTAAATAAAATTTTAATTTGTGGTCTTGGTCTCCCAACAGCTTTACAAACAAGCTGTATTATAGAATCTTCAGCTGCAGTTACGTTATCAAATTGTGTGATTGTTGGTGCCAGTAGTACCTAATTTGATGAATAATAAAAAAATAATAAGTACCTAATTATTTTTAAAATGCATCATGCCTTCCACTTTTATTTCCTTAAATGTATTAGCGGTTTTTGGGGGTTGGTACATTATATCGATTTATCTGTACATTTTTTATTCCCAACAGGAAAGCAATTACCGTTTTACTATTGAAAACCTGTCGCCATTTACAAAAAGAAGTGCTCTAGAAGAGGACTATAGCTGTTGGCCGAATTCACTTGCTAAATAAAAAACATCATGAAGAACACCAAGGTTTTCGATAAGGGTGAAATACGTTATAATCCATGTTGTCGGGTGATATACATAACTCTCAACCTTCGTAAGTAGTAACCTTAGTTGTAAGTCAGAATTTTGTATTAGTATTATTATTTAATAAGCGATATTTATGTAAATACTTACTTCAATTTCAATTTCGTTTGTGGCACTTCCCGCTAAGTTGCCCGCAGTACATTCATATGTACCTGCATCTTCCTCACTAATGTTATTGAATATTATTTCGTTGTTGATTTTGTTCCAATTAGCACTGCTTTCATTTGTTTCCTAAATTATAAAACATTCTCGATATATCAATTATTGTCAACATTCAATTTTTTCTTGGTAGCAAAATTTTTATAAAATACTTATTTTAATGTCGTGTATTATATAGTCCTGTATTATATCGTTGTTTATAAAGACGAAGACAACTTAAACAAAATACCTGAAAAATTTAGCTAAATAAGAACATTAGGGTAACGTACTACAATACTTACTATGTTTGAAATTTTTCTCCAAATATATTCAGGATGTGGCATTCCATTTGCTATGCATGCTATAGTAAGATTTTCTCCCGCAATGACCGTTTTTCCCGGAAAAGCAACAATCTCTTCAATAACTGGTATGTACATTACCTAAAAATATTTCTAAGCGTCATAAATTTTGCATACATAAATAAAATCTGTTTTTATTTAAAAAATTGCAAAATTCATTAAAACCGTACATTCGTATATGAACAACAGTTTAAGAAAAGAATCTTCTAGTGAGAACAAATGCATTTGCTTTGTTTAAACAAATACTGGTCTCTTTTGTTTGTTGAATGAAGAAAAGCGTTTGATACAGATTCGTTTTTTTTTTCCATTGTTTCGGAGCTCTATATATAAATTAATTTCGCAGGATTATTAGTTGCGCTGGTTGTAATTGAAATACCTCCACTTTGATGGCTCTATCGATGACTCCGCCAGTCTCGGGGTCGTGAGCAGTACAATTGTAAACGCCTTTGTCTTCGTTAGAAACGTTTCTCACTGTTAGTCCACTCGACGTTATTTCGTATTTTTCGTCATTTGACTGCAAGTTAAATTATCTCATCGAAAAATTTATTAAAATAATAAACGTAAATGGTAAGTGGTAAATAAACATAACATACTTAGGTATTGACGTAATGGACGCATCTAATTTTATAAATGTGAAAAGTAACTCACTCCCTATGTCTATTCACTTTAAAGGATGAACAGATTTTTGTGAGTTTATTTTGGAAAAAATTAAGAAGAAGTTTTGATTACTATAAATAATGTGTTCATGCAAATTTACTAAGGAATTTAATAATATTATTTAATTTAATTTTTTTCTTTTTTTGATTTCCCGCGAATCGGGTGGATAAACCCACGATATTGCAGAAAATTATTAATAATAAATAATCCGTATTTTGCTTTTCTGAACAATGCCTAAAAATATAGATGACAATAAATGAAACTAATTTTCTCTAAACGTTAATGTTTACTATATCTTCAAAAATGCTGATATTTATAAAACAAAGACAGTAATTTGTAGTTAATAAACTTATGCAATATTTTAAACTATATCATAAGATATTTAAAGGTAATGTAATGTACTTGCCTCTATTAAAACCGGTCCTTTATACCACGAGATTATAACATTAGAGCCTCCTCTGACCTCGCAACTAATCAGTGAGTCTTTTCCACTTACAATGTATTGGTTTTCCTTTGTTTGTACGAAATAGGGAGGATCTATGAAGTAATAAATTCAACGCGTCATACATATTGGTACTTTGCATACAATACATAGAAAAATTGCAACAAAAAATTCTTTACTTTCAAAATCAAACATTTATTTATTCCAAACAAGTAGGAATATAGAAAAGTTTGATATACATATTTATACATACCGTACGCTTGAACATCATAATTATGAGAGTATTTCTGTCCTTTATATTCCGTGACACATTTATAAATTCCCGACACGGACTTGCTTATGTTAGACACGAACAAGCTGTAAGTGTTCTGGTCTCGCCATTCCGTGTACACGTTTGATTTTGTACCTGGTCTTGTGAAAACAAACATTTGCTTTAGGATTATCACTGGAAATGGGTCAAATGTCTCACGTCAATAATATCTCATATAGCAGAAAGCTACGATTTTTATTCTCATTGGAGGATGCATATGGCAATGTGTGATTACTAAAGCACACGTAGTGTTACGAAATACAAACTATACTATTTCGTGGATTACGGGGTAGTAAAGGACGTATGGTAAAACGGTTCTAGCGCCCATCTAACAGTGATATTATTTAGATTCACTAAAATAACATTCAAACGTGCCAATATGTCGCTTCATGTTTGCATAATCCGAATGTGGGCTTGTTTATACTTGGATATGTATGGCTGAAATACGCAATTAGCTGTATTCCCCGAGATGAGATATGTACCAAGAGATGAATTGTCATTGTAACATTAGTTATACGTAAACAGAAATCAAGACAAGTCAACTAACTAGTTACTACACTGAAAATTTCAACTGACGAAGGTAATTTTTATGCGATACCTAATATTTCATGGAAATGGTTCATTGAAGCAGTCTTTAATTTTTTTTGGATCATAAACAATGATATTTTATATACCTTATTCCTTGATTAAGATAATAATTATTAATAACATGTATTTAATTACTACTATAGCGAAGTTTAATAAATAAGGCGCTATTAACAAATTCATAAAAGTTTTCACTAAAAATTGTTAGCGACTTGGTCCTCATTGCATCTATACTTAATATTATAAAGCTGAAGAGTTTGTTTGGTTAAACGCACTAATCTCAGGAACTACTGGTTCCAATTGAAAAATGATTTTTATGTTGAATAGTCCATTTATTGAGAAAGGCTATAGGCTATACAACATCACGCTATGAGTAATAGGAGTGGAGCTACAATGACAAATGTTGCAAAAACGGGAAAATATTGATTTCCATTAATTGATTGATTGATTGATTAATTGATTAATAAATTGCTTGTTAAATTTTACATAAATTCGTATAGAGCAATGTTTCGGATGTTAGCTTATAATCTATGTTACCCCAGTTTTGATATTTCCCGATTGTTAACGTCCAGCCATCTGAGCGTTCCGGCCCCTGGTTCCGAGCATCGGCATTCCTTATAAAATGAACCGCCCGTTGGAATTTTTGACGTTTCACTACGGCTTGTGCTGAAACAGCTTTCACTTCCTGTGAATGAAGAAACATTTCTTTTAATAATAAATAATTTAACATGGCATGCCAATAATATATAAGGAATAACTAATAAGTATGCAAAAACCTTTATGAAAGTACGAAATACCATAAAATGTAACAAGTTTAATGTAATTATTGGCTAATATACACTGCTTCAAATCTGGAACGTTTATCAGATAAAATTAGTTACTTTGCTAAAATATGTAGGTTCGTCTTGTTAATATAACGTGTTGAGAGGGCCGAGACCGAACCGCTGTTAATGACACATTAATGAAATGGAGTTTAATATTCCTTCTAATAATCGAATGAGGTCAATCTCCCTTCAATGCTCCAAATCCACGAGACGCTGAGATGAAAATGAGCTGTCTAAAATCATGTTTATTTAAAACATGGTTTTCCGTTCAGTACTGATGAAATAAATAATGTGGTAAATGTTTGAAACTATACGGAGAACACTAATTCAAGTTTGAAACACTCTGTAATCTGTTTTGTTTTTAGATCCAGAGAAGCGTAGAGATTTCAATCCAGCAACGGAGAATCGAATTTCATTTATTTAAACTTGGTATAAACTTAGCAATCTTAAATTAGTTTTAGCGAGCGGTGTGGATTTCATGTTGTCGTTTTATTTTTTGTTCGTATTTTATTTCATAATCGATATAACACACTGTACAATAGCAATATGTACAATAACGTAAGCATATTAAACTATACAGGTGACGTAAACGTGCATTAGAAATAAATAAATGTATTAAATAAATATATAAAAAAAAGTAAACTATACGGTATGATGAAAATTGCTTATTACTAGGATGATTTTTACTGCTTATGATGTTCGATATGAGACGCTGAATCATTCGTAAGTGTATGGAATGCTACGAGTATAGTTATTGAAATACCATAATTCTTTTATTCTTAATCATGTTAAAGCTAGAACAGAGCTGTTTATGTGTTGACGTGTTTCATATATTAAACGTGATGGTTTTGGAGGGTCGCAAGGAAACTTTAGTAATGGAAGTGACAATAGTATTGCATTCTATCACGACGATGCGAGTATGTTTACTGTTTTAAAAGTGAGTAAAATAGTTGTATTTTCGCGAACGCAGTCAATTTTGTTCATAATTAACAGTGACAGATACAATGAACACACACTTTGAAACGAATCGTTTCATCTGCAAACTAGAATTCTATCAATCGGCATTAATTGTAGTGGATTTCTTAACAACTATTACATGGTTAAATATTGTTCGTTAGAAACCTGCTCGAAATAACATGAGCGAAAGAATCGATTGACTTTACGATGACTTCCCGCGGTCGTGGGTATTGCGGGACGAGTATTTTGGAACAGTCCTTACATCCGACGAATTTTCGCGCGATGCAAACAACGAAGCGCATACTTGCTAGAATAAAATGTACTAATCATGCCCCTTACGCGAGGCCATTTGATTTATTCGATAGACGTTTCACCGTTCGTACTATTTGAAAATATGCCGCAGTAAATGTTCCGTGGCCAGGTGGTTACACAGGTTACACAGGCCGTGGATCTCGGTAACGAAAGGAAATATTTCAAAGCAAACAAAAAGAGTTTAAAAATCTCGAGTTGTTTTCTTTCTTCTGTTAATTTTATAGGCACTAACTTCACTATTTCTGGGAACCTGTGTATACCGAATGTTATTAATATCTGAGAGCTCACGCGTAGGCCTCGCTTTGATGTTTGTAAACAAAAAATTGAATGATGGCGGTAATTCTTCACTTTTGAAGCAATATAAGTCTATTCACACTTTAACACTCATCTCTAAATGAATGTAAAGTTTTACCTATTCATAAGTAGGACACCTTGCATTTTTTTTTACAGTTACTAATAATTTACTGTTATCTTCAATTGGCCGGTTGTGTTCAGCGGTTTTGGAGCGGTATTCCTAGGGCAAATATTGTGATGTACCTACAAATACCTGTGTATGTTATAACGTGAGTGTAATTGATTGTTGTGTATGTGGTTGTGAAATTGAATTATATGTATTAAAGTAAATAAGTATTAATTGGATATTATTATCCAAACAATGAATGCAAGGAAAGCTCTTAAGTAGAAAACTACAATCAGAAACATTTTAACGAAGCCGTTTATGTTTTCATTTCATAATGATTGTAATAAAAATGAATCTAAAACCGATATCCCTGAACAACAGTAGATCCTAGCGAAAAACGTAGATAGCGAAACAATGGCTTGGATACAACGAAACAATGGATGGAAACATGCTTCATATTTTACAATCGCGTGATTATTATGACTGGTCGTTATGGTCTATTATGGGATGCAGATGTTGCATTTTGTTGCGTAAACCGATTTAATGGTTGTGCTTTGTTTAAAATAGAAATAGGCAATTGTATGCTGATTATAGATCATGGTGTAAAATTTACCGGCAATATTTTAGATTAAGTACCAAGTAAATTAATGATAAATATTGCCGTTGGAATTTCCTAACTTTACCGCTAATCCGCGAAACGGAACAAAGAGGAAAAACGAAGATAGAAGTTTCGTCATGTGTAAAACAATTTTTAATAGTTAATTTTAATGTAATTAATTTCATTATTACGCATTTCATATGGTTATTGTAAGATCGAATTGCATTAAAATTAGTCACATGTAGCTTTGAAAGGTGATTATTTCTTGTTCAGTATCGATTAAACAAATTTTGTGATATTAAGAAACCCATTCGTTTTTTACTGATAACTAAAACTTTCTATTCTATACATAATATCCAGTCATAACGTGGTAGTAGAGGACTTTATACCATATGGGATGAAATAAATGAATTGTGTACTTGTAAATTGCTAGTTATATAAACGTTATTTAGTTGTCATTAGCCTCAACGCAATTTGTTTGTAATGTTTATTGTCACCATTAGTTCAATCTACGGTGTTAATAAATAAGGTGGAACAAAAAAGACTAGCAAAGTTACTTAATATTTTAAAGAATATCCCTTTATTAAATACTATAAAAACTACAACATTCTTTTTGTATACTTTACTTTTAATTTATTTTATTATTACTTTAAATTTCGACAACCTCCCCCTTGGTGTTAATCTCACATACTTTTTTTTCCAAATTACGCTAATCAGTGCTTGATTCAAATAATATCTTTATTAAAACATATAATTTGTCTAATTATTTTCCCGCGATAGTACACTGTTTCTTGGGTAAATGCCTAACGTAATCAAAAGATACTATTAAAAAATGACACTTTATTACTCGTTTTAGTGTTATTACTTCGGTATTAAATACATTATTTTACTCTAGTACTGTAACTGTTAAGGAACACCCTTATATGTAGATAATGTTGGTGTTATAATAATATTATAGGTAGGTATATGGTAGAATACGTGTTTCAAGAACCTACTCGTAGGTATATGGTAGAATACGTGTTTCAAGAACCTACCCGTAGTATAATAAAGGTAAACGAGTATCTTCTATGACGAAATCATTCCATATTATTTGTACGGGAATGAGCAATTTGTTACGTACGCGATGATTCAACCAATTGTCTACACGTGGGCTTTATATTGAATAGACTGTAACCTTACCCTCAAAGATGCAAACAACGAGATTACATCTGACATCACAGCTATTTCAAGTAGTTACACTTATGTTTGGTACATGATAAAATTTTCAAGGATATTATATTTACACGAGTCATCTGATTTTAATTTTTAAAAGTAATATTTGTTTTCACTGCTTTAAGGTTAGCAATATTATGGTCAATGAACTTTCGATTACGTATATGTAAATTTAAGTATGAAAAGGTCGAATGCTTATATTGAGGGTACATTTGCATAGATGTCGTCGTATTTCCTAGATGAATAACATAAATTGTACTGGGAACTGGTTGTCTCCAGACGCATTCCGCAGATGTTTAGTGGTCCACAAGGCCGCAATGATTAAGGCTATTACTCCAATGTGAAAAACCGTCGCCAAATTGAATGTTACGAAGCACTGTTTTATAAATTGTAAACATTTCATACGTAACAAATTACAGATAATTTAGATTTTATCTATACATCTATACATATTGTATGTATATATAAAGACCTTTATAAGTAAGCTTTTAAATTAAGGGGAAAATACAATGCAATGTACATATATGTCGATGCATAACCCATAAGTATAGGACCTTTAGGATTGTTATCATTATGTAATATTATTATAATAAAAAATTCTTGCCCTTGTTTTTGTCACCTCATTTCATAAATCCGTTATTTCAAAATTACCACGTAAATTTATCACTTAAGTTGTTGTATTGTGTCGTATACCTATCGCTAGAACAGGATAAAAAAGAACCATTGTTAAGTAGACTTTGTAAGAGAGTGAAACTTCAGCTTTAATTTAAAAATATATGTGAATTTCAATTTATGTCAAGGTTTAAGATGTCAAAAATTTACATTTGCCGAGTTACTTCACAGTAAGGTTGTGACTGTTGACATAGGTAAAGATTTATTGTGGGGAGTAAAATAAATTAATCAATGTACTATTTAAATAATTTTGCCAGTTGACGGTAGGTGAAAAAAAGTTAATTTAGGTAAAGAGCGTTACCACCATTCATAGTTGTGAATTAAAATGATATACCTAGAGAAGGAAATAAATTATATATTACCACATTATCACGTACACAACATTTCAGTGAAATATACATAGGTATTAGATGGCGCATTAGGTAAGGAAAAAAGGCACATGACATCACTCATCTAGTATGTAGCGGCTCTATGGTTTCCCTAAACAAAGAGATTTATTTTTAGCTCAGATAGTCTGTAACACCGTCTTTTTACAACACAAAAGTCACAGAGAATAGAACGGGAATTTATGATCATACACTCAATATCTATGTTATGGGTATTGAATGTTTATCCTCCTTTTTCATAAGTCAAATATGTATTGGGAAAGGACGCTGGATAGTAAAAACAAAGCAGGATTTTAGGATTATTGTACTACATGAATATTTTTTTATATACCTAATAAAATAATAAGATTGGTTGTGAATGAATCATATTAAAAAAATATACTTTAAACTCTTGAAAATATTAAATACCTACCTTTACCTGTTTTTGCTTGTTTGACTGAACAAATACGATACAGTATTAGGGATATTGTTCGGTTTATGTTGTGATATTGAGATATTAATTCGGGAGATAACGTAACTTAAAAATGAGGAGCAATCGAGATGTAACAATATGTTGTATATATACGACGTGATGTCTACGTCAATATATCCAACTGTTTGTAGATGCAACCAATCTCAAACGGAGAGCTCCGTGTTACGTGGAACGTATATACATTGCCACCACCCCCTTGGGTCTTGTAGACCAGTAATTACGCTACTAAGACAACGTCATGCTATTGTAACGTTTGAAGATATTGCTTATGTAACTATACACATATGCATGTATGTCGGTAAGAATTATAGAATCCCAGATAAAATTATGACTTTAGTATGGCCTTTGATTTTTATTTAATTTCTAGAATGCCTTATCAATAATCATTTACGCGATAATAGACGGTCACCAGTCATCCCGGCGAGTTTTATTTCACTTAACTTGCATAATATTTTTCGAATTCCATTTCCGATGTATGAGCATTTTGCCCATAAAAATTCGATTGGCAAGGGGCGATTCTGGCGCCCCTAGTTTCCTAATGTGCTAATACCTCCACTTGGGAGAAATAACATTAAATTGTACAGGTTTTCGTTCCCAATGCTTTCGCACTAACGAACCGATAATTCAAGAGAGGGAAATGTGGTCGTTTTGAACATTTCCTGCTCGGTATATGTATACCCAGTTTACCCGCTACGTGACAGCTAGTTTCGTTGTTATTAATTCTTTAGTACAGATTTCACTGTTGGAATAAATAATATAAGATGCTATCTGAATAAGAAAGTTTCCTTCGATTATCACCGTACCAAAAAGCACCGGAAAAAAGCTCAACAAATTTATAATATGTGACGTGGTGGAACCTGATAATACACATGAGCTATGCCACTGTCGCTATTACAAATTTTCACCAATTCATTCCTCATATAATATTCATTCCTCATTCCTCGTATTCATTCCTCGTATTATACATATTTCAGTGAGACATTACAATTCAGTGTATCGCACACTCTAACGGTATGCGACAAAAACGTATAAAAGTGAGTCACTACTTAATATCCGGGCATAAAGACACTATACCTATACATATGTATAACGTCTATATATATATTTCGGACCACCCATTCTAAGTCCGTCTATTGTTTAATTCCATAACATCTGATAGATAACACTTCGTTGACATGGTTATGACATTGTGCCTCGACAAATTAATCTGTGTCCATCAAAATGAAACAAAAATAGAGGACACGTCACGCTCATCGTTAGATAAATGTGCACTAGCAATGGTTCTGCTTGTTGCCGTTTTTACTCTGTTTTAATTAACGGTGATTAAGGATTACTAAGGCGGCGTATATTAAGAAATGTGTTACACGATTTATTTGAAGTACCGATGTACTACTTTAAGCAACAGTTTGTACAATCTAAATTTAAAAAGAGCAGTTTTATTTTAATGTGCTTTATGTTTACATAGAATCAGTCACTGATATCCTTTCCATTTGATACTGGGGGCTAGCAAATTTTATTAAACTGAAACGAATGTTATTTATTAACTATGTAGACTAAAATCAATATAAATTTGCTTTGGATAGCAACGCAACGCAACGCAAAATTGCTGGCTTAGTGCCCGTTACGGCACATTTACCTCAATATTTTTATTTAGTAGGCACCCGCGGCTTTGTTGAAATGAAGAACGAGAGAAAAAACAAACCAAAAGAAAAAACGGGAATGTTTTCTATGAATGGTTATAAATGAGAATGATTGATAAGCTCTTTATATTTTCATTTCTTAATACTCGGCTACATTACCATTAACAGCCCAGTCACGCATTTCGGGCAATATCCTCAATAATCGCTGGCGTCAGTAATGAATATAATATTATTTATTAATATTAATTAATGAAAAATAAAGATGAATTTGCGCTTGCATTGATTCAACACGAGACTTAACTATTACAGATCTAAACGCTATAGATTCATACGAAAAAAACAAAATTGATCTGTCCGTACGAACCATTCATACATTTATGTTGTAATATCTTGATAGGAAACGCCTTGGGATTTCCTTGGAGAGATATCGGAGCCAAGTAGTGGAGCAAAGGGATGTACCTACAGTATACGAGTATAGTGAGCTCGATTTTACTTATATGCTAAATCGAGTCTAAGGTAAAGTCTATATAAAATTTGTGTACGTATGAAAAACGGTAGAAAGAACCAAATAGTTCCTCAGCTAGACGGATTACATCCGTCGTTTTTTATTAATTTACTGATTCTTTACGATTAGTCGCCATGTCACGGCTACGAGACTTCCCGTAATTAAGTGACTAGGAACATTACAACGTAATTTTATAATAATGTTCTGAGCGTCAATCTACTAATACCACGTCATTAGCTATCCGACGATAGGCTGATGTTTAATGAGGTGTCTACACTTACTAGAGTACTTGCCTGTTACCTTTACTATGTTTAACTTATTCTTAGTAGTATGTAAGGATCTTAGATTAATGTCATTACTTTATCCTATATGTTTACAAGAATCATAATATAAATACGTGAAGGGAAAACTTTGGATCCCTTTTTACGAAAATTGCGGGCACGGAGGAGTATGA
>DWGJ01003955.1:0-12426 GCA_018246895.1 Aspitha aspitha aspitha | reverse complement strand
TCAATAATAATGCTTATAAAGTACATTAAATCAATAAATAAAACATTACACACACTACCATGCCTTTGACACACTCATTTGACACACACATACAACATTCATTGTTTACATTCTGGTTGTCAATGTCAAACAAAAAATCCAAAGAAATGTCAAAGAATAATTTTTTATTATGGTCGAATTTCAACCAGTAGGCGACCAATAGTCGTTGTAATTACCCACCGATGATCTTCTCAGCCTTGAGTCCCTTTTCGAAGCCCGTCTTGGCCTTCTCGTCCTTCCGCTCGCGCTTGGAGTCGCGGGGCTCCTCGACGGAGGACACGCTCGCGCCGCGCCCCTTGCGCCCCTCCGCGCGCCCCGCGCCCGCCTCCTCGCTCGACTCGCGCACGCGCTTCTTGGCGCGCTCCTCCGGCTTTTTGGCCTTCTGAAACGGTTGACGCTTATACAACAAATAATAATAAATAACTAGAGACAATTCCACACACGGCTGTCTAATCCCAAATTAGGCAATTTAATGCCTGCGTTATGGTGAGCGGACAGCTGATACACTGCATATATACATACAATATACTTATATAGATATTTTTATTACTCCAGACACAGAACAAACGAATGTGCTCATCACACAAATGTTTGTCCTGGGTGGGAATCGAACCCACGACCTCCGGGTTTGCAGTTAGGGTCTCTGACCACTCGACCACGAGGCCCGTCATCGTCATCAACAAATCCAACTCCACGATGGATACTACCTCTGTACCTGTATTCCTATCGACCAGACTCTTGATCTCATGCTTGAAAACCTCACTGCTAAATCAGCTATTGAGGATTCCATTCCTATCCAGAACAGAATATCTATGTGATGAGTTAAATTTGTTTATGAGTCTGGTTGTACTAAACGTTCTGCAACCATTAAATCAATGTTGCTTAATTAGAGTCCGGTATTTGTCATTATTATGAAATATTCCTGGCATTTAGATTAATTAGGATGAGTTCTAGAATGATCTATACATTGTTAGATGTAGTGTCATTAGTATATGTTCAATTGGATGAATATTACTGCAATGATGAATTAATTATGAATACAACTATTCACCGATAATGGGGTCCCGGAGATTAAGATGTACAAATACTAGATGTAATTTCTAACAACATCATAGTATCATAGCACTGTGGTAATAATAGTTACAGATATATAATTTAAATTGAAAAATAACATCAAAACAATCAAAGCAAGAGGACCAATTCCTTTTACAGTTAAGATATGGGACACCAAAACACGCACATGTAGTGAGAGGATGATACATTTAATTACTTTATATAGGAACCTCTTATTGGTCCACTGCTGGACCGGGTCTCCTTTCATAGTGTGAGAGAGCCATAGTCTGGCCTACCTAATCTACCACACTGGCCAAGTGCAGATTGGTAGACTTCACACACCTCAGAAAATATTATATACATTATAACATCTCTAAGGTGTGCCGGTTTCCCCACAATGTTTACCTTCACCGTTATAGCAAGTGATAATTAAATTTTAGTTGTAGCAAATATAATACAACACTGAAATATGTGGCTGTATAAATATGAGGTCAGGTAGTACATTAAATATAATCATGTGCAGAGCAGTGCCATCAATATAATTACAGGGTATAGAAAAGAACTGATAAACAATCATTGTATTAGTTAATGCATTTTTACACGCAAATACTGAATGTCATGTTTGATGATAAATGTAAACATGAACTTGTGAAATAATGACGGTAAAATATGAGCGTGAGCAAAGGCATGAGAATATTAATAATGGCAAGTATATTTTAATTCCATACAGACCAAATATAAGTTTGGACTTAATGAAATTGTCACCTCCTTCTCCTTGCGGCTGTCCTCGAAGGTTTTGATCAGCTCCTCGCAATCCAAGTTCTCTTCGGGCTCCCAGGTGCTCTCCTCTTCCTTGTAGCCCTTCCATTTCAGCTTATATTGGACCTGTATATCAAGTTTCGTTGGTGGAACAATACTACTTCATCATCATTATTAACTTGCGGTCTATATATAATATGTATGTTATACGGGCTAATTGCTAAGTGTAGGAGAAAAGGAATGAGCTGTAATGACATCCATCAAATCCAATAAATTTACACGCCAAATTAATATCGCTAATACAAATACCACTTTGATTCATGTACGTGTTTTGTCTGTCATTCGAAAATACAGTTGCGAATTCATTAAAGTATAATTTAGAGCATCTAACAATATAAAAACAGTGATAGATGAAAAAGTATACAACTTAACGTCAACATACTTTTCCCTTAACGATGCGTTTGTCCAACACCTTCTCCACTACGTACTCCTCCTCCTCACTGGAAGCACCACTGGTATCTCCTTTCTTCTCCTTTTTTCCCATCTTCATAGTAAATTATTACTGTAAATAATTTTTACCAACGCTACTAACAGAACAGTTGAAATCTTAGAATCCTATATATCAATATGGCGGGACGCCGCACTCAACATGAAGACAGCAAATTTTAGAAAAATACAATGTTGCCATATCTCAAAATTTCGTACATTGATAATACATAGGACAGACATTGAATACCTTGTTTAATCTATTCCTAGTGGCGTCTTTTTATTAAACGTATAACAACTTTATGAAATGAAAAGAAAAACACAGGACATGACATTTTAAATCTTGTTTTTTTCTGTCATTACATATAACAATTTTATGTAATTTGTTACATTTATTTTAGATTACACAAAAAAAAAATAGTTTTAATTGTGAAAACAAACGCCTCTAAGCTTGTTTCGTTATAGTACTATTAAAACGGCTAAGTTCCGGTTAAATTTATAAATTCTAAATGGCAAGTTGTAAAATGTGTAACAGACATCGATTATTGGCAAAGAAAGATCACTTAATCTCAAAAGAGATATAGTATATATACTGTATTGAGTATTGTCTTATCTTGTTCCCTTTCCTTGCATTTATCAAAATTTGTCCCCAAATCAAATAATTACCTCGGTACGCTAGAAACATCGTTAATATTAATGCCCTGTATATTATTGCAATATACAGTTTTTATTTTCAAATGTTATGTTAACATCTATCACTCACTTAGCTATCTTATCTCATATTTGTTTGAACATTAATGAGAAATAATTCTTACTTACATAAGTAAGTAAGTAATTAATTCTAGCCTTCTGTAGTATTTTAAATTATTACAAATTTTTATTTTGCTAAGAACAGAGAGGAATATTTATGCAGTGTATTTGTGTACCTAATATTACCTAATTTAAAGAAATGAGCAAGTTCAATGTTGGCCTTGTCATGTTGTCATCGTGACAGTTGAAAATTGCACGTTTTTTTTTTATCATTGGGGAAAAAACGGCAACTTCACTACTGTTACATTCTTCTCGAATTGTTATCTGACGTTGGTTGTCAAAACATTATCCGTACTTCGCCTCAGTTTCATTCTGTCTGTTGACGGATCGTTTTCATATACAGATGGTAAAACTTTGTACTACACCGTGTTTTACTTTTAGTCTCGAAGTGCGTGCAAGTGAATTTGTGCGAAAAAATCAAGATTTTTAATACAGTACGCGTAAATAAAACAATTACTAAACAACACCGTTGAATTGTTCGGTGTTAATAGTGAACTATAGTGTTAGTATTACGCGTGTAATTACTAAAAGACTGAGAGATAACAAGTTTTTTTGTGTCGATTCGAGTGGTTTCAAATTGACGTTGACGTCACGAGGGGCGACCAATCGTTTGGCGCCAAAGATTATGTAGTAAACGCGTGTTTTGGTAACAATCTGTTGCTGAAATCAGATGTTGAATGGGTACTACGTGAGTGTGTGTTGGAAATATGCTATTAAAATGCACAGCGGATGGAAGACGGATCAAAGTGAACGGCACTCCGGTCAGCCAGGGAAATGTAGCGAGAGGTATGCAATTAATATGATATTAAATTATATTTATCCTACATATATAACAATGATAACCGTTCGTATGATAACGCAGTCTTGTTTCGTACGAGAATGAGAAGTGTTTATTTATGTCGTAACGTATGACCACGCAATTGTTTTCGCTGCGGTTATAAATACTGCTGATAAGGTAACAAATAGAGCGAGGACCGAAGAGGATGTACTGTATACTAGTTGTCAGCAGATATTAGACGATTGGGCACGAGACCAGCGTTCAGAGAGCGATATACGAATATCGGAGTAAATTTAAGGGAAAAATAGGAAAAAAACAGTGTAATCGCTAATGTAAGGCATACAAATATCTAAATAAGATTGAAAATTATCGGTGTGCTATTTTATACACGATAGCGTTGTTACTCGCGACTCTGTTTGTGACGAAAGTAATTTCCGAGTCTCAACACTTGTTGCGCTATATCGTTTAGCTGTCTCCGCGGGAAGTTTAAACAGGATCGGTTCACTGCTTGTGACTTACGAACGTAATATACATCTTCACTTGTCTCGTAATGTTATCGCGATTCGGATGAAAAAGAACCGGCTATATGAGCACATTTGTTTGTTATGTGTCTGGTCGTAATAAGAATATCTACATATTAAATCTTGAAGATTTCGCCCGAGGGAACCTCCGCATCCGTGTATGTCCCGCAAGCAGTGTTGGTTCAGTGCCACTAGACTACTATACTAAGTAGACTTTTTAAATCGCGTTCAATTTTTTTTAAATTTATTTATTACGTGATCACTCAATTGTCAGGGTTGTCACCTTATGGTGGATTTTAAGACGTCTGATTAAGATTTTGCTCCGAATTGTTTATGAACGTTACCCCAACTGGATTGTGCTTCAAACCGGTTATAACTAGAAATCTGGCAACCTGTGTTTTTTCCGATGCACCCTGGAATTATTCGAGACTAGCTGTGCCCGCAGCTTTGTCTGCGTGGAAATCAATATTTTCCCGTTTTTGTAACATTTGTCATTGCTTCTCTACTCCTATTAGTCACAGCGTGATGTTATATAGCCTATAGCCTTCCTCGATAAGTGGACTATTCAATATAAAGATATTTTTTTCAATTCGAACCAGTACTTCCTGAGAGTAGCGCGTTCAACCAAACAAACTCTTCAGCTTTTTAATATTAGTATAGATAGAGTGAATAGGCGTTTTGTAGGCAAACGCGCTACAGACTTACCGTCAGGTAACGTAGGGAAACTCAAGCCTATTAATGAACCAATTGTGGCCAAGCGTTTGTTTCTTCAATCCTCTCCGCGCAGAGAAGACACACGAAATTCTTCACGAAAGTCATGACATGTGAAATTTGGCATTTAAGGCATATTTCACGCTGAATCTCCCACCAACTTATATCTGACAGGCTACATGTATATTCCTGGCAATGAACGACGGCTGGTTTGAAGACCATTTTTTTCTTTCGGTCCACAGACCGCTTCTATCAAAGTGGAACAAAAAGCTAGCTAGCGACTGTTTCGTATAATGCCACTTATGTTTTAAAGGTGCGATATACGAAACGTTCAACATTCAACTATTCAAATTCTAGAAGGTGTCGCTCTGTTTCGTGTCCAATACGCGTTCATCGTGTATTGATATTAGTATAAGATTGTAAACATTCAAATCAATTATGTTAATTGTCCGGCGTGTATAGGAAATTCCTCGGAATAATTTTAAAGGTAAGGTCCGTTTTAAAGGTAAGGTGATTGGGTGGCTGACCCCGCGCACGCATCGCATTAGCGCCGATTTCTGTGATTAATTAAGGAAGTACGCACGGAGACCAGTCGTCACGATGGGCTCACTAGGTCACTGTTTCTATTCATTAAATAAATATAAACTCATGTTTTAAATTTGTACGCCGTAAAAGGCGAAATATAGAGTGATCTGAAAATTCTGTTACATCTTTAAATGTACCCATATTTGTGCAAATAAATGTCTTTGTCATTCGGTATCTATACTTAATATTATAAATCTGAAGTTTATTTGGTTGAACGCGCTAATCTCAGGAACTACTGGTTCCAATTGAAAAATTACTTTTGTGTTGTATAGTACATTTACCGGGGAAGGCTTTAGGCTATGTAACATCACGCTATGACTAATAGGAGTGGAGCAGCGACGAAGCGTTCCTTTACTCTTCTGTTTTCCGTGTAATTTTTATAGTAATCATAGAATGGCGTTCTTAAAATCGTTTCTTAATCGATTGTTTTCTTATTAACGCGGGTGAAACCGTGGGGCACAGTTAGGTTATTATGATATGTTGCGCTATCGACTCTGTTCGCGTAGAAGTTCGAAAACAATTTTGTACACGTAAAATCACCAATTTTTTTTCCTCCTTATCTCTAACCAGTACGTTGACTGCTTATTACTCTTTATAGTACTCGCTTTTTTCTTTTAACGACCGTTAACTCTCTTAGTTTTCGAATTTGGAATGCCAAAGGATCTTACCTGGATCATTCGGCGAAACGCATGAGCGGCTGAACGTTCGAAATTCAAAATCTTCAATAGCAAAGGGCACATTCATACTAGATATACATAGCATAGTATAGTAGAGAGGCGATTCTCAACGATTAGTCAGTTCAATGATTGAAGGATAATCAATTCAATGGAATCTTTAAGTTAATCAACATTCCAAAATACAATCTACATATTATCAATATGAATGATTCTTGTCGTTTGAATATCGAAAGAAATGTGTACACTCGTAAAAATTATGAACCGTTTATAATATAATTGTCTTTTTTATTCTCTTTTATATTACGGCTTCTTTTCCTTATGCAAATTGGTTGCTTTCAGACATGTTACTTCAAAGGTAAGGAAAGAACATTGAATCCATATAACGTAATAAGTAAGAAAATTGGTATTTGAAGGCGTAGAAAAGAAATAAATAAAATCTTTAGCCAAATTAATTTTCATGAACGTCGATATGATTAATTAGCATCACGTTTCTCAGTAATTCCGGGAATATAAAACATTGGAAGCTTTCATCTTGATAAGGTCCAAACCCTGCGTAATGAATAATGACAATGTTTACATGGATATGATGGATATAAATAAATAAATAAAAAATGGATTACAATTGTAAAAAATGTTAATCGGTCCATCCCGTTTAACCCGCTATAGAATCGTCAAAGCTCGCCGGAACCGGTGTCGGACACTAAACCCTTATTGAGCAATTCGATGGAGCTACAAGCCGGCCGCACTCACAAGGGAGACTCAAGCCCAGCTGTGGGACAAAAAAATTGTACAGCCAATAAAACAAAGGCATAGACGTTTATTTGCAGAAATATGGGTGCATTAAAAGATTTCACACGATTGTTAGTTGAATCCATATTTCGCCTTAAACGGAGGACAAATTAAAAAAACAGTTACAAGCATAAATGACCTCCCCCTTATATTTTTGGCAAGTTTTTTCCAAGGCCATGGTAATCGGCATCGGGATGTATCGTTTTATCGGTAAACAGAAAGCCGCGAACTCCGGATAAAAATAGGAGGGTTCCGTGGGCGTGGACTGTGGAGCCGTTGAGAAAAATTCACATTCGTCTAAATATAACCGCGCACGTGCCGAGTGCGAATCAATCAAGCGGTTACTGAGTCGTGTTGCTTCGGCACCGGTAGCAGCTTGTAGTTGTTCTATTCATCAGACGAGCCACAACTCTATCAGAGTACCTACAACATCGAGATGGCGATCCGCAATAGACACCGCGACCAGACAAACTGACAACCAACTAAAACAATAAAGATGAGTGGAGAAAGAAGGAAACAAAAAATATCGCTGCTTTTCATGAATACTCGCACAAATCAAAATTGTTAAAATACCAGTAAATAACACAAATAAATCCAAAATATGCCTTATTTCATAATCAGTAAGACTCACATTCATAACGGAAAAACGGTAATAATGGCGCGCATAAATGTCGTTTTGTGATTGATTATTTTCTACAATATTGGTTTATTTTGTTTAATTTTCGATTGGCTACCGTGTAAAATGTGAATTTTGGATTGTGCGAGGATTCATGAAAAGCAGCGAAATATTGCTAAAGATTTACGAAAACAAACTTAAAAAAAAATTACCTCTCCTTACAGTCGGGTAATAACAAAGGCACGGACGAGTGGCTTGTACTAACACAGAAATTGATAGTCCACAAATAGCAACGTCCGACGAAGCAGATGTACAATGCGAGTGTTGGTGGACGAAGGTACAGAGGGAGACCGAGACTGGCCTATCTCGACCAACACTCGCTACACCTTGCCTAGCCCGTTAGGGACCTGGCATGAATGTATAATATTAGTAATAACAATGTCTCCCATAAAAAATGAACAGAAATATTTCCTCATGTCTGTAGTTCTAAACCTTATTTGCAATTAATTTACGATTAGTTTCGGGAAAAATTCAAACTCAAAATTAAGTACATCAAATTATCATAAATTTACATCCAACACCTATATTGCATTAGTATCAAGTAGTTCTAAGAGTACGTTATCCTTTTTTAATTTTGTCTACCTGACTATTCAGCTTCAGAGTAGTAGACTTTTTAATGATTATGGATGTTAAAGAACAATTTGTTTATCGAAATGAATGCATTGAACAATTCCACCGACTTTAGATTCCTGTAAAACACAAAATATAAAAATGGCGTCAATCAATAACAGCCCATTGTATTGATGTCGAAGTTCTCGTGTGCTACGAGATAATGCCTTATGAATGACTAACATTTCCTTCCTTACATTCATAACAAGTCCGTCAGTACGTTGAAAAGAAACAGGTCTCTTGAAGATTTGCAAGCGTTATTTGAGCTGTGGACAATGATTCTTTAAATAATGAGATATCATAGATATGTTGTAACTCCAGAGGTTGTTTTTTTTATGTCCCGCACGTTACCCTCTGGCATGATGACCAGAGGCCTTTTGTACTGACATGGCAGTTTCTATTTAGAATTTTTGCACAAAACTCCCAAGGTTGGACGCGGAGGAGTTGTCGTGGAAACGCACCGTTTTTCTTTTGGCATCCCAATGATCCCAACAAAGTATTCCAATTCGATCACAGCAGTATTAGTACTTTCATGTCTGTTTTTCCAAACCTCTATAAATCTTGGTCTCGATTTTATGCAAAGTTCAGCACAGGTTTGGATAGATGTAGGTACTTAAACTTAACAATCAGGACCACATTTGTAATGGACTAAAGTGAATGTTTTAGAAGTCACTATTCATTCATTTCATACACTTGAACTGAGATGATAATCTCAAGAGAGGTAACAGGAGGTAATAAGAGGTAACAAGAGACAACAGTTGAATTTTGCTAACGCACAATGTTTCACAGAGTACATTCTGCGCGGATATCGACTTGCCGCACCAATCGTAGTGGATACATCGACCCACGCTCGTCTATTTTAACGCTGGCCATCTTTCAGGAAGCACTACTTGCCCTGTCCTTTGCCTGCTGTTGTAGCGTAAGTTTGTGTAATTGTCGTTGCATTGATCTCCGTAAACCTTGTACCGCTGACCGCTGCACCGGCATACTAAATAACGTCACGTTCAATGTTGCGCCACAATTCGTATGAGATATAAAATTTATATACGGCCTTTGAACTTATGTTTAAATCGTATCACCTCAGTCGAGATTACGCTGATACTAAATATTCCAAATCGCACACAGAGTGAACATCAATTTTAAACATAGCTATTGGCACAGGCAAAACATTGTACTTGGCGAATCAACCAATTGAAACAAGGATGAGTGGAGTAAATACGAAAAAAGGACCAAAACAAGTGTACTTACAATACAATTTACAAAAAAGCAATTAATATAAAAACATTGAAATAAAAAATTGTACTTTGCTAGTATTTTCCAGTCAGGAGGATGTGTGGTGTGGTGGATTGGCTCGGAAATAGGCTTGCGAAAACATCTAGACTTTCGACATCTTTAAAATTCCTCGATGAACGCAACGCAAACGGGACGCAATTCAGGGCCAATAAAAATAAAACTTAATTTAGTAGCTCGTAAAGTGTACGTCATTAACTCTCTGCATCCCATTCAAATGCGCCCGTCTTCATAATCTTTACAGCGGTCGTAAATGAAAGTATTTTAGACGGCAATCACGATTATTCAAATGAGGTGTGAAATCTACTCCATTAATATATCGGGACTTTGGCCCGAGGTGCGTCAATGGACCAACAAACACCTTAATAAAATTAGCGATGGGAAATTATAACTTTGATATATAGTCCTATTTGTTTTCTCATACGGTCTGTATCAATATTGTCTCTCCCAGATCAAAGATTTGCTCCACATTTTATTCGGGATTATATCCAGTTCCGGCTTCAAATATCCGCGTGAAACGAATGGTACCTTGACACCCAAACGTTATTGTGCCAAGTGGATGCTTTCATAGAAAACAATTTTATATTTCGAGCTGTTCAAAATTTATTTTAGTTTAATGGTAACTTAATATCGAACGGAAACAGACTCACGGACACCGTATATTCATAACGCTTATGCAACAATTCAGCCGCCGTACCATTGCGATCCCGACGCCGTTTACCCTGAAAGTGTTACGATTAAGATATTCACGTTTGTGCATGGTTGTTTGGTTATTCGAAACGAGTTTGAAATGAAATGCGCAGTTATTTTAAGCCGATTGAATATTCAGTTATTACAGTAACACGCCTATTATAACGGTTCCGTTCGACATTACGATCCAGTCGAGCGGTCGCGCCGTCACTCTCTTGAGCGGTTTCTTCAACAACATCAACAATAGTTGATCTACATTTTACATTCCCCGTGTATTTGTGTATTCCACCAACCCTCCTTTTTACCTTTTAGAATGACAATACCGTCTGCATTGTTCGTTACGATCTCATCAAATATTGCACGTACGTCTACAATAAACGAAACTGTTGCCCGAATTGTAATCCGACCGATTTAAAACGGTACGGGTCGGTTGTGATGTTTGCGTGTTGCCGTGCTATCTGTAATTGGCGGGGCAGCGTCGTTATCGTGCGTTATCGCAGCGCCGCTGTATCGGGGGTCAGAAGCGGCGCACTCCGCTCCGCCCGCGGCGTCGATATGCGCACGCGAGCATCATATGACTGTAGCCAGATACCGCCGGATATATTCACCTGACATGATAACTCGCCAGTCTCACCGTGAGTTCGTGTAGCGACTGGAAGCGAATCGATTCGATCAGCGCGGTAATGCAACAAGTCTTCTTCGTTGTGTCCGCTGATCTCGGCAGGCTTAGTCATGCTTCTATCGCCTTCTAGAACGGTGTTCCGCAAACTTTTTGTGTTCGAGGTGCTTTCCACGACGTGTCGACACGACGACGACACGTCTCCTTATCTGTTGTGTTTGTACGATCCGAGTATACGCGCCAGGTGTCGGCTGGTTGTTAGCCTGCAGTGTGACTAATTGATATTTAGTTTCGTGCACTGGGCTTATGTATTACTCCACTCCAGGGGGTCTGATCTGTAAGTATTGGTACACCTGTCCCTTTACCAATTACTGTACGTTTGTAAGATGAACATCGTTCGTTATGTCGATAACTTAAAACATCTTGAGGAAATGATGAACACGAATAGGATCACACTGAAAATCAGCAGTCCTTTGTCGCCACGCTTGTATTATTGCTCCCTTTTTTTGTTAATTTTTTTATTCTATCTCATTGTTATCATTTCTGTTATATCCTATATCTTTATTTCATTGTATATTCTATTTTTTTATAGTTATTCTCTCTTTCTTTCTATCTACAGACCCTAGAGTACAAATATAATATAAATATAAATAACTAGGGACAATTCCACACACGGCTGTCTGATCCCAAGTTAGGCAATTTAATTCCCATAGTGTTATGGTAACCGGACAGCTGGTAAACATATACATAAAATATATTACTTATATAGATATTTTTATCAGATAGTGCTCATCGCACAATTGTTTGTCCCGGGTGGGAATGGACGCCACGTGCTCCGGTTTTGCAGTCAGGGTCTCTAACCACTCGACCACGAGGCCATATTTACACATACCGTCATAGCACTTCCAGCCATGACAGCCATGGCGTTATCTAATTAAACACGAAAGGGAAGCCCACACGTAGATAAGATTAATCCAGTCCGCTATGAATGAAAGTGTCGTTGACCGTGCCTACCGTTCGATCGATCCTCCCTTTATCTCCGTTCGTAAACATCCATCGAAGCTGATCGATGAACGTTGCGCTATCGCGATAAACGTTTTCCGGTCGCGAGGGCTCACTGCACCGATGGGGTTCGGAGTGTTTGGACAGCATTTACATCTATACTAATATTATAAACCTGAAGAGTTTGAACCCGTTGAGTTTGAACGCGCTAATCTCAGGAGCTACTGGTTCCAATTGAAAAATTATTTTAACTAGTGGTCGAAATTCGACCATAATAAAAAATAATTCTTCGACATTTCTTTGGACTTTTTGTTTGACATTGACAACCAGAA
>DWGJ01003954.1:0-12426 GCA_018246895.1 Aspitha aspitha aspitha | reverse complement strand
AGGGCGGTGAGCATGTTGCGCGGGCGCAACGCCATTATCGATAAAAACAAATGAGCCATCGAAGGCAGTCAACTAAACACAACGCTTATCGACAACAATAATGCGACAACACTATGCGAGTCCATAAGGCCCGTGAGTGGCAGAGAGAGCAAAATACTCGCTTCACCGCTCCGACGTTTGACGCAAACTGCGCGGAGAAAAAATTATGCTACAGTGTGAAAATATTCAGTACTTCGCAGCACCCCGTCAAAGGGCCCAGCGGTGCGTTCCGTATATACTAACCTTACCATAACTTGCCTATGACGACCATTAGGGTGCGTTTTCACCAGGAATGAGCGAGGATGCGTAGCGAGGGATGTTTGTTAAGAACGCATCCTCGCACATCTCTGATGGAAACGCAGCCTTAGATATTAACATCTATTCGATCCTGGCAAGTGTCGTACTAATTAGCTGCAATATTACTGAGATTAACTTAGAAAACATTCCTCCATACAACCGAGTGACACATCACTGACACTGTCCTGTCAACTCGTCATTTATCGTCAATGTCAGTTTGACGTTTGTATCTGTCACCTGTCAATTTGACGGGTGCATTGAGCTATACATAGAGCGGGGTAGTCACTGACAGGTCTGTGAGTGCGACTGTCCAACAGAGAGGGAAGATGATGACATTTACTTTGTATAATCAGAGTAAAACAGAGACAGATAGGTAGCCTCATTTGCGTTTTTTTTCGATGGATTAGTTTTATGTTGGCCTCGCTGCTCTATGTATGATAACTCTATGACTTTGTGCGACGGTGATCGATACATAGATATGTTGTATATAGATGGGGCTAGCTATAGACAGGCCTGTGAGTGCGAGTTTCAAACAAATAAGAGAGTGAAGTTGATAGACCTATACTTATCTCTTTCTTTTCGTCGGACACATGTTAGGCCGGGTACAGACTGGTCCACAGTGTCGCAATGTATCATGCGGTGTAACTGAATTCCCATTGTGTAGACGCCTTACGCGCACGAACAAAGTTAGCAGCAACGAAATGCTCTTACTGCTAATTCTTCTAACGCTTCGGCGCTGATGGCGCGCGTGGGGACTTCGGGCCTCGAGTCTCAACTTAACCCCCTCCTTGCCCGGGCAGTGAAATGCTCCTTTCATTTTCACACTTATTCCTCATTGCCGCACCCATTTCTGCTGTGAAGCAGTCGTTTCTACTGTTTCGGTCCGAAGGGTGTGGTTGCCGGTCCACTTGTATACCAGAGGCGACCATCTTAGTCCTCAAGAGTAGCGACGCATCTGTGACCGACTTCTGATAGGGTAACTACTAACACTTACTAACACATACTAACTGGACTAATATGACGAACAGTCCCATTCTTGCAGTCCCGTTACTAAAGAATACTCACCAACTGATTCATATTAACACCTTACACCAACTGAATTCACACTAACAGTCCCAACAGCCCTGTTAGCAGTCGGTCACAGATGTCCATAGGCAGCAGCAGCCACTTGTGATTGCTGCCTGCTCCTTTGGATTTGCTACTCTATTAAAATAAAAACCCTTTTAGTGATCCACTGCTGAACCAGGACTCCTCTTATAGTAGGAGGGATTGAGGTTGTAGTCTACCACGCTGGCCGAGTGCGGATTGGTAGACTTGATACGCCTCAGAAAATATTATAAGTACTTTGTAATATATCTAAGGAGTGTAGGTTTCTTTACGATGTTTTCCTTCACCGTTATAGCGACTGAAATTTGAATTGTTTAGTTACAAAACGCACTTAAGTCCTTTAATGCTGATAAATCTATGAACCATGTTATATCAATAATCTAAACCTACTAACGCATTTTATAAGTTTAAGCTCAATATCAATAATAAATCAAACATTGAAATTTTCAATCGTTAAAAATGCAACATTAGAACTGTACAGACCTCTCGCTTAAGTGGTTAAAGACCCTGACGATTCACACCCAGGACAAACATTTGAATGTTGAGCACATTTTTTAGTTCTGAGGATGAATTATTATTATTTCTTGTACAAGTACGTACAAGTTGACGTAGAGGTTATGCTGTACTTATTACGTCGTGTTATGACGTTGCTTCATAATGCGCCTAATACATCTCTTTACAAAGACCTTGTTGAGACGAGAGCTCCTTGTTATGCTAATTTGTCAGGTCAGCGATTCTGCATTCATTAATTCAGTATCATATATGTATATAAATATACCTTTCTATTCTGTTATCACAAGTTACATTTTATGTAATAACTACTGTATTAAGATTTTTAATAAACAAGAATTTATGTATATTTTCACTTATATATCAAAGTGTTCTACATATATTGCTAAGTTTCATTGTGTCTCAAAATATTATTTTATTTATTTACGAAGTCTTCACTCAACTTTAATAATAATCATAATCATAACAAAAGGCGAACTTAACCTCTAACAGCATTCTCACGAATCAACCCGTAAACAGTAGATTTAATGTTATAAGTAGAAACAGTTGAAAGAATTATTAAAGTCACCGTTCTGAGCGATTGATGTTTGTATATAAATATTTACGAGTATACCTTACTATATTTCGTTTTACCAGCGCTAACGTTAACTCACACAATACCTTAGTAACTGCGGTAACAGCGCGCGAGTGTGCTATTCACTAACTGTGAGGTTAAGAGGCACTTGGTACGCTAATTGTCGGTTCAACGTTCCTGTTCCCTCAGAGTATAGACGGTGCATACCTCCATATAAACCGCATGTAGATAACGCTAGCGTACCAAGTACCAAGAATTAGACGGTAGGACTGTAACAATTGTAAAAAGATATATTGAACTAAATGCTGTTTAACGCGCTAAAATGGTCGTTTTATAAGAATAGTTCACGTGCCAGTTATGGAGTGAGCTATTTCACAAGGTGTTTACATTTCGGTTTAACATAGGGTTCTTCAAAAAGGTTGCTTCGAAGCAACGCATCGGTAGCTAAAATATATTTGCACTCGAGTTATAATCGCCAAGGTCAGTGTTACGCCGTGTCTCAAACAAACGGGTGTAATTACCTCCCAGCCTGTATGTAGGGCCCTCGGCGAATCCAGAGCGCCTTGTGGCTGTATGCCTCGAATATTCTCGCGTGCCTCTCCCCGCGTCTAATTGAACACTCCACACGACTACCGTTGTGTAGGTGTAGGTACTATTCGGTACACTGCAATTTTTACCGCACACATGCGTATATGTGTAACCAGAAAACCTATACCTCTACCTATATACCATTACCTACATATATGTGTAACCAGAAAACCAAAACATAATTTGTATACACTTTTAAATCACTTTACTATTTGTACATATTGCAGAGACGTTTAACTGTCATTTAGGGAATAATTGATAACAAAAGAATTGCAAGGTTGTTAATTTCCACAGTTTTCTCATTTATTTCAAAGTAGCTGTGCTTAGCCCGCGTGGAAATCAATATTTTCCCGTTTTTGCAACATTTATTATGCTGCTCCACCCCTTTTAGTCATAGCGTGATGTTATAGCCCATAGCCTTCCTCAATAAGTGGACTATTCAACCCAAAAATAATTGTTCAATTCGAACCAGTAGTTCCTGAGATTAGCGCGTTCAACCATACAAAGTCTTCAGCTTTATAATATTAAGTATAGATATAACATAATAATATGCCTCAAAAATTACGATAGAATACTCAAAATCATTAAAAATAGTCATCAAACTAAAATACTATGCAGACCCGCCGCCATGAAACGGAAATGGGTGGCCCGGGGCTAGGCGAGCGCGTGGCGCGGACAAGGCGACCGGAACTGAGCGAAATGAGCTCTGTTTGTTTGAAGACAACTTCAGTCATATGCAGCTTTATAGAAAATTTATGTACCGTTTCCATATAAAATAAGCATTAAATAATAACTCCAAAATCGTGTTTTTGTATGTATGTATCTCGCAACTGTTTTAGTTACCGTTAAAAAATATGATTACTATTTACAATATTTTGTAAAAGGTAGGGCTGTGTTATACGATATATAAAAATAAATTCTTACGCATGATTTTTAAAACTCATTTTAAAACAATGACTCTATTATTATTGCATGTTTGCTAATTTTACAAATGATTTTATGATATCAGTACTAGTTGTCCCGGTTTAAAATTCAGTCATGTGTGTGTGCAAAATATTTTTAATTTGAGACAATTGCATTCATATATCTATTGAGCACCACTTCGTACACGGGAAGCAAAGTTACGCCATTACTAATTGCATCCTGGTCGCTCTTTGTGCGTCTGTACGAGCCCTTTGGCGTCCAAGAGCGGGTAATTGACAATCAAAACGCCCTTTGCGCTTCACGAGAAACTTCGTTAACTCCTCCATGTTCAGGAAAATTAGTAACGCAATAATGGGAGTGTAATAAGCTAATGGATCGGAGTCGGGTCATCGAGAGGCGATCGCCGATGCTATGATCTAATTAAACGGCAATTCTGGAAGCGATCTTGCCCCTCGGTGTCGTCAAAGGGTTTGCGCCGGAAATTTATTTACGCTCGGCGATACGACAGACTGCAATATAGTTTGTGCTTTATTATGTTTCATGCCAGTTTCATCGGCCATTATATCATTTTCATACATGTTTCTGCAGAATATTGTCTATCAACAAACTCGCTAAAGTACCGACATAAAAGTTGTATTAAACAGTTTTATTTAACAGTTCGGTGCGTACCGAAAATTTTTACGCCGTACGTAAAGATTTTCACTTATATAACGAAAGAAAAATCATACCCGCAATCAATTTTCGTCAGGAGTAAATGTGTAAAACACTTGACTTTGGACCGCTAATTGATAGGGAGGCACTTCATCATGTGACCCCTGTCTCCATTTGTCACTCTGCTATGACAGTTGGGTCCTGCAGTTCGCTCTCCTATATTTATATCGCATGAAAATAACATAACCCAATATCATGTTAAGCGTACGTACTTGGTCACACCTGAAATTTATATCTAACGTACAATTTTCTGAATCATCCCGTATCATCCATTTAAGACATTCTTCATGTTTCTCCAAAAGCGATTTCAGTCTATCTCATCGACATAATAAACACATTTCTCATCTGGAACAATGCGGAGAGAGATCCGTCCGGTTCCGCGGATGATTTAATACTTACGTTCCGATAGAAATCTCATAATACCCAATCATCCGGGTCCTCGGGGAGACGCCGCGAATCTGACGATTCGATTACCGTCCAGCGGCCCGGGTATTACGCGACAAAATATAAATTCAATTGTAAAAGATTTTCTGCAGATCTACGGATTATTGTTATCGGGACAAGAAAAGTCTAATTAATTCTCGTTTTAATTAGAACAATTCAGAGATACACCGTAGGATTAATAATAATAATTAACTTTGATCTATAAAAAATTCAATTTAATCTCTTCAATAATAAACGGCATGGTCAGACTTTTTCCGTTGGTTATACTTATTGAATGTAATGTATCTACTTACTTACATGACTTGTGATACTTTTTAATGAAAAGTAATAGAGAATACCCCAAGACTATTTCTCCGATTAAGATCGAATCACATTCATAAATATATGATTATTTCTAAAATCAATGTGTTTGATTTAAGTATTAATATCGTAACAAATTATCGAGAATTTCGCAAGATCGATGTGATTTTAAATTGCATATAAAACGAGCATGTTAGATAATACATTAAATGTCTTTATAATGATGCTGCTAGAATCGTCGTAAAGTTTTCAAAGAGTGTCATTAATTCCGAACAATTGGGACCACAATGGTACTTAGTCGTTATTACCGAGTCGAGCGGCATAAACTCCCAAGGCACTCCACTTTGACCGACTTGTAGAAAGTTGGACCTTTCATCCCTACATTCGTGACCTGTTGCATCCGGCAATAAAGTAAATCCGTACCATCTTCCCCCTACCTCCCTAAGTCTGTATATTACCAATGTCAATTCAACAATTATTCTTTAGACCAGACCTCGAATGTTATAACAACTCTTGAAATATGTATATGACTATTATTTTTTAAGTACTTTTTGTGATTGACTAGTATCGTGTAGGTACTAATCACACCCTTTGTGCCATTCATATTAGTTTGAGACGTTATGTAGAATCAATTATAATATCCAGATACTCTAAAATTACTTGACTTCCTGGACGTGATAAGCATCTATAAGCGATGTCTAGAAGATTCGATACGTTTTCAAATTGAATTTGTAATCCTCTTAACGCTGTGACATTTTTCGCTCCATTTCACTGGAAATAGAAGCAATCTTAGATCGCAGGTCGCAATTCACAAGGCAATAATGTTATCTGGAGACGGAGGGGGCGGCAGCGGCAGTAAATTGTAATATAATTGGCCTTTTAAGACGCACTCACTGGCGAGCCCGCTTTTAACAACTTTACACAATACTGCTACTTTGTCACGTTGTTAACTCCTTAATATTATCATCGTAAGAAGTTACCTACGTCTATCAGACGTGTCGTCTTAACAATAATTTGGGGAAGTGGAGAAAGAGAGAAAAAAAACAAACAAAACGAATATAGCTGCAGATTTGCGAATTGAAAAAACAGACTTAAAAAATAAAATGGCACGGACGGCAACGGTCCGTGGAGACCTGAAGACACAAGTATAAATTTGAAAAAAAAAATAATTTGGTACAACTATACAGACGACTATTTGGTTTCAAATTAGGCAATGACATATATACCTCTATAGTATGGTGGTAACCGGACAGGATTACTAAATAAATGCGTGGGCTATAAAATATCCTTATATGGATTTGTTCGTTCTATGAAGTTTTACATTTTGCTACATTTAAACAGGATGTGATCAGTTCCTTTTTCTCGTTAAAACAGAGTAACGTCGTCGGATTAAAGCAATTGTTAAATGGGCCACATCCGCGAACACATTAGGTCCTCGCTAAGTACCTACCTAATGCTTCCATGACTAACCTTGCGAAGTGATTATTAAACCATACTCCTTAAATAGACGTAAAATGCGACAGCATTTGCAATATTACCAGTACTTTGTTTATTTTGTCTTTATATACGAGTGTTTAACATTTTTATTCTCAGTTGGATCAGAAGAATTCTTTTCCAGCTGGACCAGGAATGGAAGCGAATGGAGAGATCAAATTGTTTTACAAAATAAATGACAGTACTTCTACAATATATCCACGAAATAGATTTGTCATGGTGACAATTGGCCATTGACACTGGCCAGTCAATAAGCACAATTTGGTCAAGAGTGACCAGGCACTTTATAGGCAAACTTATTAACGACACTGTATGCGCCAATAAAAGAACTCGTAATCAAAGAAGACTGTTTCAAAACAAAATCCTTAATGCCCAATTTTATGTGGAGAGAGTAGCAAACGAGCGGGCAACAGTAACAACCTCAAATAGGGTTATAGGAATAGGACTTATGTTTATTACGTAACAAATATCGTTACGTAGGTGCGTTCCTGGTGCCGTACTGCATCATGCTGGTGGTGGGCGGCATCCCGCTGTTCTACATGGAGCTGGCGCTTGGGCAGTTCCATCGGAAGGGCGCGATCACCTGTTGGGGGCGACTGGTTCCTCTTTTTAAAGGCACGTAACCATTACATTGATTTACATTTACGAAAACTGAAATTATAAAAATTGTTTTGCGTTCCTTCCTTGAAATCCTTACTCTAAGCAGGTTTTGGCTTTTCTTTTACCGTTAAAACGAGTGATATTTGAATTTTTAAGTTATAAAACGCATGTTGTGACGTAAACGTTTTACGTCAGAGTTAGTCGCCGAAATTTAAAGCTAGACCACCCGGAGTGGGAGGCTAAATTTCAAACCACTAAGCTATCACTGCTTTAGTGTATATAGCAAAACTTAACTAGATATACACACTAGCTTCGAGTACTTAGACACAGAAAAGGCTCTATTATCTACGACGTGACAGAGACGAGTTGTCTGATATAAAAATCCTATACAAATAGCTATATAAATACATATAATAATACATACTAAAATCATCGCATATATACGAGTTACTCAAACTCATACTTACTGCAGATTTATTGCGGCGTGCGATAGTCACGTGCCGTAACTGAAATGGACTCGCAAGTGCTCATGGCCGCAACAATCTTGACTTATGGCGTAGGCAATCAACTTGCAGATAGCAAGAGAATTTTTATACTATAAATGTATATTTTTTCTAAGTGCTTTAAAAAGATTTCGTACTTTTTTCCTTTCACACGTCGTCATGTACTAAGCAGGCTTGTTTTAAAAACTGTTGCGTATTTATTTTCCAACACTTGAAACCGATAGACATAATATGCTTCGCTTAGCTATAGCAAAATCTTTTTTCAGTAATCCTTCCCGAACATATTTCACGAATTCTAAATATAATTCGGATCAGAGCGCGACACTTACGACGGAGCGCGGCTCTTAGCGGCCATAATTGACACCATTTCCACGGCACCCCTTAAGTGCTCGCCCCATACGGTTTCAAAGGCACCAGATTTGAGACCGGCTTATGCCCGGTGATTTCATTTCACTCGACTGTCACGTCGCCCGGCTGGGGAGAGTGGCCGATATTTTGAAGGGAATAAAATTGGTAATGGACTGGAAAGGTCTGCGGGCGAAACATATTTCTCGAGTACTTGGCTCTTGTTCTGTTCGGGTGACTTTTTCTTAGTGGAAAATTTTATTCTTAGTCGCAATAGTGAATGATTGTATGAAATTTTTGCTCTCTTTGTTGGAACGTTTTGTTTTTTGGGTTTAATATTGGGTTATCGAAATTGACTGTCTTTCTGTCGACAATTGGGTGTCTGTCATATATCCAATATTATGCTCTCTTATACTTCTTAAGATAATTTTAAGAGCAATGGTTCTTAAATTCTAATGTTTCAAATAAAAATATTTTACTTACAAATATTGCAATATTACCAATTAGTTCTCACTTTCACCACTGTAACGTAATTCAATTTCTTTTTACTTATTCGATATTATCCTTATAGATTTTAGTATAATTGTTGAAATGTTTGCAAAGGTATTGGGTACGCCGTGGTTCTGATAGCTTTCTACGTGGATTTCTATTACAACGTTATTATCGCGTGGGCTCTTCGGTTCTTCTTCGCTTCCTTCACTACCATGCTGCCCTGGACCAACTGCAACAACGACTGGAACACAGCAGCTTGCCAACCTGTATGTATGAGGAAGTTATTATTGTTGTTTCATTGACGATTAATTATTTGATGAGTAACTTGTAAATCTTAAAATTCCCGTTGATTTCGAGATGTAGGCTTCATTTTACTTTTGTAATGGGTTATGTTTTTCATTTACGAATTTTTGCTTGTGTGATTGATATTATAACATAATATTATGCTGTATAATATTATAAGTAACACTAACGAAATTAAGATACCCTAAGAGCCGTATTCCTACATTCGTATTTGAGGGCTGTTGCAGACGTACATAGATTCCCATGAGCGGTAGCATCCGGACTGAACTATTTTTGATACGGTTTTCGCAGAATTCGTTTGTTTTCGTAGAAACATTCGTTCTCCTTTTTATTTAGTTCTCTATTTCTATATTTTTATTCTTAGTTTGAGGCCAACTGGGAACTAACTAGGAATAAAACTCACCAACAACACAATGAATCTGCCTCATCTATTCCTGTCGCTCAGACTACGCCGTTCACTTCCGCTGCATCAGAATATTTCAAGTAAGTTTATTACTTTGAAGTGAACAGATCATCTTATTTACAGCCATTTCTGATTAACATCCATTTACATGTTTACATATTTCAATTATAACTTACAAGCGATCGCAATTTTTAAAGAAAACCTTCCACATATTACATATTAATTTAACACTACATAAGTAACTCGTTTTTATATTATATGTAAAGTTTGAAATACAAATGTTTTAGCCGCGCCATCTTGGAACTTCATAAGAGCGAAGGACTGCACGATTTGGGTCCGATCAAATGGGATATGGCTCTGTGTTTGTTCGCCGTTTACATCATCTGCTATTTCTCGCTATGGAAGGGAATTAGTACCTCTGGCAAGGTACATACTGAATGGTTTGAACGAATTGTTTTTAATTAGACAGCTTTTATTTTATCATTCTAAAAGTGTGACAGAACTAAAGAACTACGCTCTCGTTTCAATTCTAGAGTGTTTGATGATAGTTCTCAGAGATATATCTAATTAGCTTCGGACTGAAGTCCAAGCTTCTAAGCAAGATACAAATTTGGTATTATTTCTTTAGCCGCCTACTAAACGTTTACAATTAGTGATTTATGATCGATATACTGCCGTTACAATTTGCACTTAGGTAAATTGTGTTTCTATTTTCTTCATAGGTTGTTTGGTTTACTGCTCTCTTTCCTTACGCCGTTCTCCTGATACTCTTGGTTCGCGGGATAACTCTTCCCGGCTCCGCAACTGGCATTCAATACTATCTCAGTCCTAACTTTGAAGCTATCACCCAACCTCAGGTATTTTTAATGATGTCTATATATTTTGTTTACAGAATTTAAATATTTATATTTTCACATTTATGTATTTTCCAGGTGTGGGTAGATGCGGCCACTCAAGTCTTTTTCTCTCTTGGTCCTGGATTCGGCGTACTTCTGGCTTATGCATCTTACAACAAATACCATAACAACGTTTACAAGTTCGTATTGAATATCTTCTACTTTCCAATACCCTTTATTTATTACTTCAATGTACAAGTCCTTTGTTTTATTTTGCAGGGACGCAATTTTGACCAGCGTCATCAACTCTTGCACTTCGTTTGTGGCTGGTTTCGTAATTTTCAGCGTCTTGGGCTACATGGCCCACGCTTCTGGTAAAGATGTGAAGGATGTGGCTACCGAAGGTCCGGGATTGGTTTTCGTAGTCTACCCAGCGGCGATTGCCACAATGCCAGGATCAACGTTTTGGGCCCTAATATTCTTCATGATGCTGTTGACATTAGGACTAGATAGCTCTGTAAGTCGTTGGAAATTTGATTACTTTAAAGAAGATTCCTGAAATGATATTTATAAGAAACATATAGGACGCATTCTGTGAGGAAATTGACGTAACTTGTTTTAGAAAATTTCCTAATTAATTGGCGACACAATAGCAGTAGATTCATCTATGTATATATGTAATCATTTCAATCAGGTGACATGCAATATGGAATTTGACTTGGCACTCGATGTATTTTATAACCGTATCGCTGTATCTATATACTTTTTCAGTTTGGCGGTTCTGAAGCGATAATAACAGCTCTGAGTGATGAGTTTCCACCCATCGGTCGCCATCGCGAGCTTTTCGTCGCTTGTCTGTTCACTTTGTACTTCTTCGTGGGACTGGCTTCCTGCACTAAGGGCGGGTTCTACTTCTTTCAACTTTTGGACCGTTATGCCGCTGGATACTCTATGTTGGTTGCTGTGTTCTTTGAGGCTATCGCTGTATCCTGGATCTATGGTAAGATTACAAGCGATCACTAAACTATGGGATCTACCAATTTCGTATTCCTCTCTTTCTGTATAATGATATGATAATTGCAAATGTTTTCCTGGTTATTAGGTACTGAAAGATTCTGTGAAGACATTCGTGATATGATCGGCTTCCGCCCGGGTTTGTACTGGCGCATTTGCTGGCGATTCGCTGCACCCGCCTTCCTACTCTTCATCACGGCTTACGGACTTCTAGATTATGAACCATTGCAATATGAGACCTACGTATACCCGGGATGGGCCAACGCTTTAGGGTGGGCCATAGCTGGCTCCAGTGTCATCTGTATACCGGCCGTTGCTATTTACAAGATTGTCACCACGAAGGGAACTTTTTTTGAGGTAATTATGAAACGGTTTCGCTTTCGGATTTCGCATTTTCTAATTTTGTTGTTATTCTGTTCATACGTGTTACACCTGCATTGGGAATTGACTAAATCACTGGGAAGTACTGGCATAAAAAATACAGTTCCAATCTGATATAAGAATTGTGTAACGCATTTTCTAATTTTGTTGTTATTCTGTTCATACGTGTTACACCTGCATTGGGAATATGACCAAATCACTGAGAAGTCCTGGCATAAAAAATACAGTTCCTATCTGATATGAGAATTGTGTAAAGTCGATATATGACTTGGGGTATCGTAATTTTTTAACTAGTCAGTAGAAAATAAAGTCTGGAGACAGCAGGTGCATATGAAGCAACACTTTTTCCCAGCGTTTAACCATCCTAACAACGCCGTATGCGGATACGGAGAGGTCAGCCTCCGTGCACAACGGAATGGTGGTATCTGAGAGCGGCGGCGTGCGGCTGGCGTCCGCTGCTGCTTCGCCCTCCGCGCCCTCCGCCCCCCCCCCCCCCCCCCCCCCCCCCCCCCCCCCCCGCTGGACCACGCCCTCCCTCCGACGGTTCTCTTTGTTATACCC
>DWGJ01003953.1:0-12430 GCA_018246895.1 Aspitha aspitha aspitha | reverse complement strand
GGAGTCAGCATTTACCCGGGAAAAACTTGGTGACACATTGATTTCAAGGCGGGCGAAGCCGCGGCAACAGCTAGTGTGAAATAAAAAGGCGTGCGATTTGTAAGGATAGAGATATATATTGGGCAGGCGGTTCCTTCTGTCCATCTCGTTAGGGACCTGGGAGGGGGGGGGTATAACGGTATAAAATTAATAAAAATTCTTCGTACATTCTTAATTTTGTTAACATTAAACCCAGACCCAGAATAAATACAAGCACACAACATGGTCATCATAGACATGTTTATCCTGAACGGGTACAGCCCGGCCGGTGTCCGCCAGTGTGTCGGACAGGTTGTACTCATGTCGGATCGTAAACGCTTATTACAATATCTCACTAGTGGCCACTAGTCTAAATGACTTGTTTGTCATTCGTAGCTGTAGCCACGTGGCGCGCGGACGGGGGCCTCACTCTCTCGTATAGAAATTATTTTATAGTTCCCTCCGCGGGTGGCGACGGCTCTCTCGATCTTTTCTGTTGAAAAGCGAGTGTTTTGTCGGGTTCGTGCAAATGTATTATATTGCATCATTAAAACCTTACCGGGATTTTGTGGCAATTATATATAATGGGGAGGGTGGAGTATAACATAAGTATAACATCCGCGGTGGAATTGAGCTTGAAATTAATGGTTCATTTAATATCTTGACACAGAAATGTACAAAATGAATCCGGTTACAAGCCGCCAACGATTGGTTAAGTAACGCGGCACCGGGCGCGGGCGGCGTGGCGCCGAGTGGGGCGATGTGTGGCAACGTGGGATGGCGTGGGTCCGCGTGGGGCAGCGTGGTGCAACGTCGTGCTCGCCTCCCTGAAATGCGACATCGAGTGGAGTGGACACTCAACAAATAAAATAACATTCAACCTAATATTATATTCATGCGATCTTACATATTGTGAAGAGATACTTCCGTATTTGTTTAAGTGAAGGACGTTATCTATTGATACGATGTTCAGATATTGCACCCCGTAAGCAATTTGGTGGTTTATAAAACATTTCAAGTGTTAGTGCTCAGATGTATTGTTTATTTTTTAATGGCTAACACTGAAGGTAGGCTGTTGCCTTAGGGAACATGTTGGAGGATTCGAAGACGGGCAGTATTTCTTTCAATGTTTTTCTGTACCGTGTATTACGTGTGCCTAAAAACGGAGTAAACTTCTTAAATTTAGAGGTACATGACTGGATTGGAACCTGAAACCTTAGTGGAAGGTTGAAATTGAAATCACTAAAATTGTGCTACTATTTAATGATGGTTAAATTATAACACTTCATTAAAACATAAGTTGGAGCGTACAAAATTTTGCTATGCATTTTAAGTAGATTTGGGATTTCAAGCATATATAGGCTGGTGGTAAACCGATTGAAACGCAAGCAATCCGTCCATGCATAAGTAAGCATGCACTGAACGGAATATAATGGCTCATACGTATATTAACGTCTCAGTCGGTGCCAGCGGTGTGGCGGCTTTGTGTCAATCAAAATATACTCGGAGAGATGTAGCAATATACTACCAACATAGGAATGTGGGGAATTACAGAGGACAGGATCGGACAGAACCGACTCCGTATTGTTGTACTATAGTGGAATAAATTTTTGACGGAAACTAAATGCTCGATAAGTCATACCAAATACAGCAAAAACCTCTTTAGAAAACAAAATTTCGGGAAAATGTAGAGTACCTGTAGTAGGATAATTTTATAGTTTATTTATTAGAACTTTGTTATGAAATTAAAGAAAATTTTAGGAACTATTGATGTTACTAAATCATATAAATACAAAAAGAAGTAGATCATTGTACGCAGTCGCCGCTCGCAGGCGGGTTCCCGCGGGCCGTCGGAATAAAACGCCGATTAGAATTCCGCTGACATTTCAGTTCGGAAAGAATCCTTCGGAGGTTTCGCGCACGGCTTGGGGAAGCTCGCGAACTCGGACTTTATTGTTCCTCGCTTCCCCGTTCACTGGCTCGCCAGGGGACGGTGGTCAGACGCACGCCCGCCATGTTGCCCGTCGACCGACTCGGAGACGGCCTACGTTACATGTTTACTTAATAATATTGACAGTGATATAGTCCAATATACATACAGATTAACGCTTTTTTTAAAGGTTGTAAAAGTACAATTCGTATAATTTGCGATTTCTACCCTGGATGAGCCCCTCGGCAGCCGTCCTCGGCGTCGTTGCATTAGATGGGTATCTCCTTCTGGTGTCCTCGAATAAAAGGGAGAATCGAAAGTCTCCTTCTAGCATCCTCTTACGACAGAAAGGGGAGTCGAATCGCATGCATCAGAAACACTGCCAGAGTATATCTATTACTAGACTTTATACCAAAAATTTCTAGAATAACGATTCTTTCCTTTCTAAAATAGAATTTCATTTTCGTCACTCGATGCGCCCCATTTCCATAGTCGAAGTCGCGGAGAGGCGCGGCGGCGGGGGGGCGGGGCAACGTTGTGCTCGGATGTCTTCCGATGTGATTTGACGTACGAGTGTAACATCTGAGCAATTATCCTGCACGTTCGTTGTTATTTGCACTGCGCCAAAGTGCTAATGTTTTATGGCACAATTTATTGTTGAGTGTGAAGAAAAATGTAATTATAAGAGCTCGTTATTCAACTCGACTATTCCGGCACGAGGCCGAGGCAGTTGCGTTAAGCTCGTTTATATGTAAAGGCTTATTGGGTCACATGTATTGTTCTATTATTAACGGAGTATCAAAGGATTAAACACATTTCCTATACAATTGTACGATAAGTCCTGAGCAGTTTAGCGGAAGATCTAATGTACTGCGATTACATGTCATTCAATATGAATGGAGCATTAATGTCGTTCAATTGACGTACCGCAGGCGTCTCGCGCTCTCGAGGGCTGTGTCTGGTTGCACCTCTTTTGATGTGCCACTGCGGGACACGAGTCTCCTCTGCTACTGCTAATGAACGCTCTTTTTGTAAGCACCATATTCGATCGGACACAACACGTTCCACGCGGAAATACAAATGCGAATATATAACTTTTTTGATGGAATTTCATTTTCCCTGTCGAAGCATCGATCGTGCGAGCGCGGCTCGGGGCTCGGGGCTCGTGGCCGCTCGGCGCCGCTGTTGAACTGAGAGATAGTTACATTCCAACAGCACCCCGTGATTGAAACTTGTATGACGTTTTACACAGTAACCATCGGTCTCTTTTTGTTGTTAAATAGGCTTGCGGTCGATTACGAGCACGTATTGCGCTTGTCTAGATGCTGACTATTTGCTCCTGTTTATTTCTTGTTTCATACCACTCTATATTACACACCAATTCAATTATAGACATTGCGCCAGTACCTACGACGTGTAAGCAACTGAGTCTAGTTGTACGTTGGGTATTTATTTATTTATTTGTTTATTTTATTTATTTATTTAATACCTTTATTTCTTTCACAGACAACGGGTATTCACATACAATATTTAATATTTAATTAATTATATTTCTATTTAAGTTTAAAATTTAATGTTATATGTTATAATTCAAGGTTGTAGCCAGGTCTGCCGTCCTAGGTGTGACCCTGTGTTACGGCATACATTGCCCACCCCCTAAAGAATATATCGTAAAAATTAACGGGCAACAAACAACATGACATATTTTCTTTTACAGAAGTTGTAAAACGCTTTCTGTCACAGAAACTGTGATTGAAGGAAATTCAAAAGCACTCGGTGTCCAGCCAGGTGTCACTCATTGTACTAGAGAAGCTGTCATCCGAGCACATACAATACAGTATGTTCCACATACAGTATGTTGCTGGCGGTTTGTAGCTGGTACTTGGTCATCTTTCACATTTCTGTTTTTGGTGGGATGTCTATGGAATGAAAAAAAACGTTTATTTATTTTGATGTGTTCAAGTCTTTATCAATGATTTAAGAAACTTAAGAGATATTCAAAAATAATTTTATAAAATTCGTAAATGTACCTTAAATTACACTAACAAGCAATTTTTAATTCAACCAAAAAACCGACGAAAATGAAAGGAGACTTCGGTGAATATCAAGCGGTACTCGTTAAATTTAATTGCTCCAGAAGTCCGTTACAGAATGTTTAATAATGCAATAAATTCCATTACGCTATACATAAGAACGTCCATTTCCAATTCCAGATTGCAGAATTCGTGTGTGACTCGCGCTTCACTACACCCGGCCGTCGGCGCACTATTCTCACATTTGATTCAAACTTCTCTTTGTTACGTATTGAGAAACAAATACAGTTGTAATAATTTGAAAGCACTCGGCGTGGTCACAATGATCGCAGTCACTAGTGCAGCTTCTGTTTCAGCGTTAAGTCTAACACGTGTGTAACCCCTCAATCAAATCTTTTTTATGATATGACGCAGTAATTAAAATGTATCAAAAGAGTAAAAGTTACTTCGGAGCAATAAGGAATGTTAGAAACTCTTCTGAACTCTGACATAATGATAAGTTAAAAATAGCATGTTTTGTTAGAACTGGAGTTTCCCGTTGTATTTAATTACTGGTCGAGAATGTCCCTCGCCTCAACTCGGAAACAAATCCATTTGTCTTTGTTAGGAACTCGCTCAGGTCCGAGACGTCTTCATATTTTGGAAGGTTCTTGTTAGCGCTCGTGACGTGTTCGAGATACACAACGTACGAGCATCTGTTGGCGACGGGTCGGCAGCGAATGTAGGTAGGTTTTAAGCAGTTTATCAGCGTTTTAAGGGTCACGGTTTTGAATTGGTTTCAAACACATTTGTATGAAAAACGAATAAATGAAAAATATCTGGTGATGCCAATACTATTAAGCGTAGTTTTCATGCACCTTAATATGTAACACCTCAGTTCTGGAGAACGGGTGTGTCGCAAGTTTCCGACGACTTATTTTAGAGGACAAGGAATACAAATAGAAATTCATTTAATTATAAGCGGCTTAATGTAGAAACAACCTTAACATCAACTGGAAACAAAGAAACCCACAAACAATAACCGGAGTACAATTAGTGGGTACGTTTAAGCTTTTACAATTTAATAGCGGGTTAAAAGGCACTCGAAAGGAAATCTTAATTTGAGGGTTAGCCGACCTGCCTCTGGGTTACAATTAGGCGGATGCGGTCACGATTGGCATAGTTTGTGTTGATCGCTCGGAACGCTGCGGCCGCAGCCACCCGGACTGGAGCAACTATTCAGTCGTCGAGACGGGCCGTTTGGGCCCAAATTTGTGAATTTCTTCCTTTATTGCGGCTACAATTAGTAAAACATGTTCCGATAATTCGGGTTTTAAAAATAGTAAAAAACACTTTGTTTTTACCGCGTTCACTCGTGGGTCGCGTGGCATTTGAAACAATGTTTTCAATATTTTGCACATGACTTCACAAGGTTTAGAAACTATGTTTATTATAAAAATGGTGAACTACAGTTTATACATTCGTTGTTTCATCTCAATAAAAGTTTGATGCCTGGTTTTGCATATACATAATAAATTCCAAGCGTATAGCTTGTGGTCAATTAATATTTTGGCGTATTATTAACACTTGTAATGTAACATTAGTACTTTTATTTAGTAGTACTACATGCATCGATAAATGTAATAACTACTAAGAATAGTTAATTTCTTCCTCTCTTTTTGCTCTTAGTTCCATCTCTGTCCAGCTCGCCCAAGTTGCGCGTCAAACGGTTGTTTTCCATTTGCAGCATCTCCTAAACAGTTGGCGAAGTTTTTATTGATGTGCTAGTGCCGGGAGAGCGGGACGTCGGTTGTGTCTCTATAGTTACTGTTAGGTCACTTTGGTAGTCTTGAAGTTTTACGATCATTTCAAACGTATACTATTGTCATTACGTTAGTGTCAATTGCAGTATTGTTGTGAAAGTTACGGTGATAACGAGAAGCCTCCGCCGCCGTCCCGGGCCCAGGCGCGGCCGGCACGTGGAGCATGCTACCCCAGCGTGGAAAAAGAACTCGTAAACACGTCTCTTCCGCAGATAATATTCAAAGCATTTCCAACTGGAATACTGCTCGAGCGCCCTCCGCTCTCACAATGCTCTCACCGATTGATGGCCCTCCACGTCAGATACAAACCGACATTCAAAAGGTTTAAGGGCGAGGGATCAAAGTTAATTCTAGTGATAAGAGGCTATTTCAGCGCTTAGGGCTCTGCGGGCTGTTTACGAATTCAGGTATTTTCAAGTAAGCCCATACAAACAGATTGTCCTCTTTCAATTTACGTTACCTTATGTTCCATGATTGAAAGTAACTACTGTATATGTATAATGTGTGATACCGTGAATAATATGATTTATGTACAATTTTCCACAACGTTATGTTTTCTTGTATGATACTCAATTTGTCCCGTCAGTTCGCTCCAACATTACGACAACAATAAGACAACGCTCATATTTGGTCGCGTTTCACAGATAATATTCAACGCTCTTGCAGGTCAACCCCGTCTACATTTAAAATTTGTTTATTTATTTATTTGCTTATTTAAAATGCTGTCATCAATTGATCCTCCTCTCGTGGAATACTTACCAATAGTGAAAACGTATAACTCGTAGCGACCAAGCGTCTTTGTAATGCATAGATTGTTTATTACATTGAAGCTTTCGAGTGGTTCAGTTCAGTTCTGTTTAGAGTGGAATCTGCTGACCGAAGCAGACGTTCAGCGGTAGAGTATGACCTTGTCTTCATGTTTCGGAAGAGGTCTTATATCCAAAAACTTGAATATTGTTTTTCATAATGAAAGTTCAGCTTGAAACTTGAGGTCCGCGGGATCAGGAGCTGGTCGTGAACCTACATTCCCTGTCACAGACACTTCTTGCGCGATATGTAATTAGAAATGTCCGTTGTTCCCGCGCGACGAACGCACGGCGCCGTATCGGATAACGAGTGTTAACAAGCTCGCACGAGCGCCGGTAATCTTGAACCAGTTTCACTTTGTTTATGTTTTCTCGCTACATATTAGCTATTTATTCGACTATTCGCAGCGACTCCTAGTTCAATACGATACTCGAAGCGCCGAAATGATCGCGTTCGTGTTACACGTATATTTACCTACTATAATTTTCAAGTCAAATGTTCAACAATTATTTTAATTACGTTATGACTAATACAACTATGACGGAGGGGCGGATCCAAGATTAATTAATTTAATTTCGATTGACAATGTAATGCTTCAGCATTAACGAAGTCGGCACACGTCCCCGATACACATACACACACACACACACACACACGCACACACACGCACACACACTTATTTAATAGAAGAGACAAAGACAAGACATCTTTTCTTTCTTTTATTTTTAAGTCGCGTTGAGGCACGTTGTTACATCATTTATTTCAGAATAAAATTAAATGACTATATACTCCGTGATTTAAAGCTATCGTTCGACTGGTTTTCGAATGTTCTTTCGCGTTTCTCTACCATTAAGATCGTATAAATTGCGGCTTCGATGCAAGGTGTTATATATCACATTAATTGTGAGTTCGGATTTCTGATGTTCGGAATGTTTCTACGAGTCAATGATAAACGTTTTCCAAGTAGCTTCTTCCCACTGTTAGCTCTAAACCACTAAGATATCGGATCACTTACTTACTATTGTTTCGATGCCGGTATTAAAAAATACGAAGTAAGAAATTATTTTCGTTATCTAAATATTTTGGCATATTCTAACTCGATTTAAATTGAGCATTTCGTATAATTTACCTCGTGAAGATCTTCCGAGAGGCTTTCCATTTTAATAATACCTTAATTATATTTCGTACCGAAACTAATTTATCCTTAAAAACCTAGAAGCGCCCTTGACAAATATTAATGGCCGTCTCAATTAATAATTTTTGTTTGTTTATCTGCGTATTTAGGAAACGTAGCAACAGTCGCGGAGCTTCATTGCCGCTAATCTCACAATTGGAATAAATCATTACACAGTTATCTTAATTGCTAAGAAGATTTAAAATCTTCATAATTTTTTAAACGAATAGTAAAATAAGTTATCATCTTCCCAATAATTAGAGACAAATAAGAAGAACTGTAAGGGTCTGCTCACAAACCATGCACTCGTTCACCTTTATAGCAGGCGTTCTCGCGTGCCGGCCACGAGGCGAGTTGAAAATAAGCGGCTATATTTTGAATTTGAATTTATATTTGGAAGTTGCTATGATTAACAAATCGGTATCGTAAAGCAGCGCAGCGCAGCGGGTTCGCACTCGGCACAGTTGTAATTACATCATCGTGGGTATCACGTGACGCTTCAGGCGGGACAACGGGACAACGGGACAAGGGCGTTAACGCTGATTGATTTACTTGGAGTTCCGGCGCGCGGCGCTGACGGCGTGAGTTACGGCTCCGGCGCGATACGGGCCTGTATTGTCTGCAACGAGACCCTTAGCTGTTCTCTTCATTTATTGAATTATACATTTCAATCAAAATTATTTCGTCTACCTCACTAAACTACTATATTTTACACATATATACCTAGAGTGTCATACATGTATGCTATTCCCGCCCTCTTCCAAATCACTTCATCGCCCCTCTGAAAGCCTTCATTGCCCACCACGGGGGTTATCACCTACTCGCACAAGTGCTAGCTTAAACAGACACATCACACAATCACACATACACACACGCACACACACCCACACATACATACAGACACACACACACACACACACACAAGGACACACGGACACGTGGTGTGCATCTGTGATGAGGATTTACCAAACAATTATGGAACTCATTGTCGTTGCTATTGTGTAATCGCATTAAGTATTTCATCTATGTTCTTAGTTGAATCTCCAGTGTTTTCTCATTGTGTGAAGTTGTCCCGCGACATCATTACAGCCCCTCCGGCGTGTTGTTGTTACTCTGAACGATAATTGAAGCCCGTCATCGAGCGGGGCGGCCGAGCTCGCTCGCTATTTATCGCGTCGATTGAATCCCGATTAACGCCAATAAGCCACGAGATACATTTGCGGCTTTTATTATTTTAATCGTTTAATTCTGTGTATTTTCTGTCAATTATTCAGCGCGCGGCGCGCTCTGCGATACGGTCGACAATATGGCCGCAGGCTTTCGTTTATCTTTAATACTTACCTACCGCAAATTAATTTTAATAATCACATCACGATAGCTTAGCCGTCACCACAGACGTGTTTCTGAACCTGAATTATAAATAACAACTATGCTCTATTAGTAGAAATAAACTCGCGCGTATGTCGTACACAAATATATCCTGCTTGGAGCAATATCCGTCGTTGTGTATGAATATATCATCGGTGACTACATCGCCCTTTGTGTGTTGGAGGCCCGCGCGGGTCGCGGCGGGGCGGGGAGCGGGGCGGGGAGCGGCGCCAGTGCTCGCGGTTTTGTCAGTCTGAGTATGAGAGTGTTCCGTGCTGCAGAGGGCGTGTTGCGCGGTCATTTCGGTTGTTATCGACAGGTAACAATCGTTAAACTTTGTCATAGCGCTTAAAGGCGAGTTAAACACGTCCGACCGACAATCGGTATTGTCACCCATCCGCCTTGGAGCAACGTGCGAGAACATACGACATAACCGACAACATGTGAGCCCACAGCACACCTTGAAGTGACGTGTGAGTATGGAGCTAAGTCTCAATACGAACTACTCGTAACTTACAGAATTAAAATGCTGTATTTAGGTACTCTTGTAGAAGTAAATACAAATAGATAGTTTGTTATTCTCTGAACGGTTGTACTACGACACAATATTGAAAGTCAATAGATTATTTTTCTAAAGAAATACCTGCTTATACTGCAGAACAAACCCTCTAGTAATTATGAAATACCATCCATTAGATAATTGTAAAAAAATCCAGATGCATTAAGAAATGGAGCAAAAAGTACACTAAGAAAATTATTTTCTTATTTTATAACGGAGCGAGCTCTTTTTCATGCCGTTATAATGAATAATTATCTGAAACATTTGCATAAAGATGGCGGGAGTTTTAACGAAAGGGTGCGTGTTTTCATTACCCGGTCACGACCCGGCCCTGCATAATAATTACATAACGAGAGCAAATTGACTCCGCTCTGAGAAGGGCGCCGTTCGTTCGGTCACTGAAGGGAACACTGTCTTTGTGGCCGCCTCTCATTCATGTATTTATCAGCATGTTCACCTCTACGCACTTCAACTCGCTACAGCCTCTCATAGATTTAGCGTCTCCCTTGTATAATCAAATCAGCGCCACCTCGTACCTAGCTACGCTACTACACTCGGAGCTACTGGAACAAATAGATCACAGATTTACAACCGAAATAGTTTAAACACTAAATTAGTAATATTTTTACGTCATTTAGGGTGTTAACACTAATCGTTGTATTCAATTTAGCGTTTATTAAAGCTAGCCTACAAGTGTGTTGCCGTGATTTGAATTTCTGGTGCATCTGTAAATCGATGCAACAATAAAACAAACCCTATCAATAAATTTCAGGAGGGAATTAAACGGCACCATTTTCCGGGCGCTTACAAAAATATTAATTTTGATGAATTGTGTCAACAGAAACAGTAAATAAACAAGGGGAACCTTCATTTATATTTAAATTGAAATGCCACCGAAGGTTTGTATCCCGGTGTTGTTCCCGTACAGCGTCCTGCAGTAGCGCGCTGCGGGGCGGCGGGGGGGCGGGGCTGCTGGGCCCACGTCCGCCACGCTGCCGCTCCACTGCGGAGTAACAGCGTAGAAAGATGGAATTAGTTTGGACTTCAACTCGTTCACGCAACTTCCGTCGATCAGCTAGACAATATTCGACATAACCTTTGTAGTTGTAGCTCTATTCCCATGGGAATAACACTTCTATAAGATTATGCCGTCATACATATTGTTCTACATCATTTAATTGGTATAATTATATAATGTAAACTGTACGTTAGTGCTATACCTTTGCCTGTTACGGCCCGATATGCATCTGTTCGTAAAATACGCTTCCACGAGCCACTCCGCTTATGGTCCCGCGGCAAACGAGCCCAAACCCGAAACTCACCGATGCCTATTAATACCTGTGACTGGAAAATCGGCCAGTGATTACTATTTCACGAGCGATTGCACTGATTTCGTGTCGGCTTTTGTACTTTACACGTGAATTATGGATTTGGGCAGTCGCGAGTTGGCAGGTGCCCGCGGGAGTGCGGGGTGCGGGGGACACCTCGCCGTTCATTAATTTTTGGTTAGTTGCGACTGTTTTTAACCAACATTTCTTTTTTCTTTCTCTCTAGAAAACATTGCATGAGTTTTCCTATGGTATTATTACGGTATTTTGGAACAACACTCGTGCAATCGAAGGAAATGGCCGTCCACAGTACAACGACTACACTTGTAAACATTTTTCTATTCATTAGCATCGCAACCCGGTTACGGAAAGCTGTTTTATTAAAAAACTTTAGTGGCGAGTGTTCTGTACGGCCGCAGGTGACCCGGGGGCGAGCCGGGGCACAGGAACACTGGAATAAAACTTTAAACCGGGCGCAGCTTAAGCTAACGCAAATATTTGACGACGGGCTGCGCTAATGTATGAAAACAGAGTAAAAATCACATGCATTCCCTCGCTACTGGAATATTCTGACGTTTTAAATAATAAAGTGTCTGTTTACTATGGAATTAGGTAGCGAATAAATACTACATGTCCACTTGCCACCGATTTCCTGAAATTGAAAAAGCCCCTGAAGCGGACGCACCTTGGGGAATGTCGCCTTGTATATATATTTATTAGGTGAATTTAGTTGGGAGGAGACCTGAGCCCCTTACACTATGTTATAAAATGTATGATGTTTTCGCACTGGTTGAATGGGTTCGATTCCCGCTCCGGACAAATATTTGTGTCACGAGCACATTTGTATGTCCGGTGTCCGGGTGTACAGAAATATTTATACAAGTATGTACCTATATAACTTTTACGTTTATCGGCTGGATACTTTATCGGTTGGATACTACGGCACACGCTTGGCCGACTACGGGACCAGATTAGGTACCGTTAGCATAACATTGCGGATGGGGCATAACATTCTTAAAAATATCGGGAGTTTACTGAAACACTTCCTAAATTGTCGTGAACACAAGCAGCAGACATTCCCCAGTCGCCGAGTGGCGCTGCTCGCTGCTTGCCGGCGGAGCAGATCTAGGATCCCAATTTCAATGACCGGTCTCACTTCGATCGAGACCCGACCAAATACTTTTATTTCGCTTCAACTGTTTTGAAGCTCTTAGTAAAATATCAACTTTCTTCTCATCATTTATGAAGGTCGTGCTTATTCCGATAGCGCTTTACGCGATCGCCTTACCTACGTCCTCTCAGCTCGCGGGGATGGTAGTGGAGCAACGAGACGGGCAGGTTAGTGGCTGGATTTGTGCTAGATTCAACAATCCATTACAACAACATGAGGATTATTAAAAACTCATTTGAG
>DWGJ01003952.1:0-12433 GCA_018246895.1 Aspitha aspitha aspitha | reverse complement strand
GCGGAAAGCAGCGAGTGCCAAATATCCCTGTCCTTACAAACCTGCCGTGCTTCATCTACATTAGCATTCATTTACGCATTGGCCCTTATTTAATTATTGTTGTTTTCGTTTGATTTTTATTTATATATTTACTTTTGATTTTCATGTTGGTGGCAATAAAGACATTTTTCATATTTCTCTGTTCAGATACACCGACATCTGTGGGGACGCTCGGGTGTCGGATGGAAGAGGCGACAGGACCCCGACGTGACCGTCGCCAGCAAATTAATTACCTCGACGAGCTAGAAACACTTTGTACAGGGGAACGTCCGCTGGAATACAAATTCCCTCGGGAATTTGACAAATACACAAATTTCAAGTTGGAGATTTAAACGATCGGTCTTTATCGCCGCCCGCAACTCGTGTTTTTATTTATATTAGTGTAAGACGAGCGCGGGGAAGTCCCGCTCATGAACAATAGCAGTAGCGTGCACCTCCGAGTTAGCGAAATCACTGTTGTAAAGTGTATGGTGCTCTTTCCGTTGTGTGCGATTGAAGGGCAACGTCGACTGCACGGGCGGTGTGCAGGGCCCGCGTCGTATAGAGGACGGGACGGCACGGTGTTGCCATTTACGTGGAACTATTTTATTTATTGTTGACGCCTACATCTTTATCATGTGATGACCTGTACATAAAAAATTATGTAGACGATGCTATTTACATGTTTATATTTATTCACTGAGCTAACACAACACTTCGAACTATTCCAATGTCTGTAACGAAACTCGTTCCTTGCGGGTACGAGGTTCCCTCGACTCGTGTGTCGTCTATTCATTGTGTTAACCTTCGTTACTAATTATAATGCGATGCTCGTTATGTTTAGCATTGGGTGTCGATCGACTCCCAATAATATCGAACGCGATTAGGGTAAGGTTGAGAAGGGTCAAGGGGCCGCGGAGGGTGACCTTGACGAAATTCTAGGTTTAAATTCATTTCTCCGGGACCACACGGAGCCGTTCGGTGACCGCGATCCGTCGGCACTAACAATTAGATAGTTTAATTCTACTGTTACACTTTGTTTTTAAATATAGAACATTTTACTCTTAATTAATTGGCCATTCTCTAAATCTCCCGGCATCGGCTGCGCGTGTGATATATCTTAGCCCGCAGATGTCGGCTTCCACTCTTACCGAAATGTATTTCACGCTTATAATCTGTTCATTAGAATTTGCTTCTTCTTGAACAATGTAGTGTTTTCACAAGATCTCCAAGTAAATCTTGTGATATATGGAATGAATACACGAGTAGCTTTTGGAACCCTGTCGCTGCGGCCCGGACATTGGTGCGACTCAACGGGCAGCGAAGGAATGCCCGGATGACGTCATCGCGTCGGCACGCGTCAATTGAAATATCGATTTAATGTTATTTTCGGCCAGTTTTGCAGAACGAAATCTACATTTGTCAATTACCGATGCATGAGTACAAAATATTAGGAAGTTTCATATGATATTCTGTACGGATTAACAGTAAGGCGTAACGTAGATTAGTGTATATGGGTCGGACGGACCGCTCGCTAGATATACAATCGCTGTGTCCTAAATGTGTCTGGTGCTAATTTGCAACATTACTTTACTTGGGATTAGTGATTAGAATTGTAGCTAGAGCTAGATATGTCGTGTATTTAATTTGGACGCGAGAGGAACGCCGGCCGGTAGCCGCCCGCTTGTCTCGAGTAATAATATAAGGCGAGTTGCAGTTCTGGTAGCTACGAGGTTTCCTTGCGTCGTCGCTAAATAAATCTTGAGATTTATTGAAAACAAATTTAGTACTGTAAATAGACTAGGGTCGCCTATATTAGACTATTAATTTATTTATATTTTTATCATGAATTACTATATTTTATTTGTATATATACACGCGTTTATTTAAGAGTAAAATTTTATATTCGTAGCTTTGACATTTATTCAATGAAGGTAGGCCCGGCAGCCGGCAGGTCGCTAGATATAATTGTTGACTGATTGCATAATTTTAAAAGTTAGCCACATCGTCATTACCATGAATTTAATTTTTATTTAGTTTTAAAATTTTATATTTCGCAATTGTTATGTACGCTGACATTTTGACTGGATCAAAAGTTTGATTGAAAATGTGCAATTTATTACTTTTATTAATATATTGTTATGGCTCGTAATGTAAATACTGTCATAGTTTGAATCGAATGTATTACATGTTATAAAGTTATTTTATACAAACGCAGGAGATATTGTGTTGACGGCAAATGTAATTATTACATTAGTAAAATGAAATAACAGTTCACCCAACAGTGTTCTTTTATTACCTGTTTTCTTATATTTTCTTATTTATTTATTTTCTTATATTTGAATACATACCAAAATATTTTTTTTAACTGCCCTAACATAAACAATGTTGTTATTATGTATTTTTTTCTTGAACACCTATCACAAGGAAATATTGGAATTTAGCCATGAGCCGGCAATCTGTCCTCTTCGACTTTATGAATATTAAAACTGCAATGCATATTTTTGGAGAACTTTCTTGATTCTTATCGAATATACCCCTTTTTCCAAAATTTTTACGGCAAATTCCACAAATCGAGCCAGATTGTATAGTACTTACACGACTTAAATTCCTCGACCGGAATATTAAGTAACAAAACAATGTTTAACATACAATACAGTCGCACACTTCGATCAAATATTTCAAATCTGTAGCCAAATCATAACACCCAAGCGCCGCGAGTGTCGTGCCGCTGACATTATATTGATATTAATATAATGTTCAATGTCCGACAGCAATAGTATAATGATGATGCTGGCTATAATTTTCGTGAAAGCAACTTAGATCTAGGTATATGAAATTTATCGACATTTTACAAGGAAATAAATAGCTAGCACAAAAACTTCTTTATAACAAGACATATTTTTTGCAACTTAAATGGTGATCAATTTATAGCGCCAGATCAATTAAATGGTAATCTACAGAACTCAGATATAGGAGCGAGAAAGTTTGAGATGTATTAAAATATAAATGTTTGGCTGAAAGAAAAAAATCTTAGCCTGTACGTGACATTAATAAAAAATATATAAAGTGGCGGATTGTTTGGAAAAAAAGATACAGATAGACAGATTCCTATTAAATTACATTTACAACTCCACAGTACATTGCCAAATAAAATGTAATTAGTAACTTATTTCTACGTTTTCTATCCATAATGAATAACTATAACTTATTCCTATTTTTCCTGTAAATAGTTCAAAACAGTATTAGTCAATATTCTATCATGGACCCTCTTCTGTGTAGAATTTGTCTCGAAAGAACAGGTGCGATATCTGTTTTTAGCAAAGAAAATGATGACATTCAATATAGTACGAAACTAATGCGACTTATTTCAGTAGTTGTATGTGAGAACGACGGACTCCCTAACCTTCTGTGTGAAGGATGCGTGAAAGAACTGTCCGCTTGCTATCACTTTGTTATGAAATGTGAAGCTTCCGATAAAACACTGAGGTGCGTACAGGTGTCGGGCAATCTGTATTACAACATTAACAGTACAGCTATTAGTGAAGACACAAATATCAGTGCGGATTTAGGAAACGATTTTGATGGCCAATATTGTGACGACGATGTGTTCCTGAGACGTTCCAAAGATGACACCGATACGATTTTTGAGCCAAAAGTTGCAGCTACCAAGAGTCGTAGGCGCAAAATAACTCGCAGCAGAAATAAAGTAGGCCCAGTGCAGTGTAGTGTGTGCGGTCTCGTCGCCATAAGCCCGTCTGCTCTCGAGACACATATCCGCGTGCACACCGGTGAAAAGCCGTTCCCCTGCGAAGCCTGCGCCTCTCGATTTCGGACGCGGGGCGCTTTAAAAAGACATTTCGAAACATTTCATGCTAAAAGAGAACGCAAATTTATATGTGAGACATGCGGCAACAGTTTCTATAGAAAGAATGACATAATAACACATCTGAGAGTTCACACCGGTGAAAGACCGTACGTCTGTAAGTACTGCCCTAAACGGTTCCGGCAAATTGCATCAATGATCAGGCACACACGGACACATACGGGCGAGAAGCCTTACTCCTGTCCCACGTGTGGCAGAAAGTTCGCCGACAGCAACCTCGTAAGAAAACATCAGAGTGTTCATAGCGATGAGAGAAATTTCCAATGCCACCTGTGTCCCAAGCTGCTGAAGACTCGGACCGCTCTCAACGCGCACGTCAATCTCCACACAAAAGGCAAGCAGAACGCCTGCACCATTTGCGGCACCACCTTCAATATGAAGGGGAATCTAAGAACTCATATTAAAAGAGTCCACTCTGAAAAGTCTGGACAGTGCTCCGTCTGTATGAAAACCTTCTCCAACTTAGAGGTGCACATGAGGAAGCACACAGGAGAAAAACCATTTGTATGCGAGGTGTGTCACATGGGTTTTGGACTGAAGCGGTGCCTCGCACACCACATGCTGTTCAAACACGAGAACTCTGCTAAATATAAGTGCTCAATAGGAGAGTGCACTAAGACATTCCCCACGGCCACTATGCTAGAGTTCCACCTCCTGAAGCAGCACACCAACCACACACCGTATATCTGCAAGCACTGCTCCAGAGGATTCTTCCGAGCCAGTGATCTGTCCCGTCATCTGAGAGTCAGCCATTTGGACGTGCCAAAGCAGCCATTAAAATCATTCACTTTAAAACTTGTAGCGGCTCAGTTTAATTAATCTTAAAATGAAAATATTGTAATGTGCATTTTATACTATGTCCTGGTTGCCCCTAGAGCTAGCATTTATTGAAACCAAGGAATAGTATTATTGTATTTTTAAGGTCCAAATGTACTGATATTTATATAGTATACCTCTGTAGAAGCGAATGTTTAAGTTTAATTTATTACAATGAACCCGTGGGTAGTTGTAGAGTAGCCATTCCATGTTCAATGTGATTTAAAATGAAACTGAACACATGTTTTGTATGTATGTTTGTTACTTTTAGTTTGTTATTAAGAAAACTCATTAATTTACATTACTTGATTTGCTGATATACCAGTTCCTACATTTGTGTGTTATAAATAGTCTGTAAGAAATAGCTAACATGTGATCTGAAACATCAGAATATATGGATTATTCTTGTGTGAACTTTTTTGTATCATTCGTTGTTTCCTTGGGCGGGGCATGTGTTGTGATCTGCTGATTGTGTCTACAGTATCTCATATAAGTAACCCTTATTGTATTGTAACAAGCTGACAAATAGGCCATCAGATACTTGATATCCACTGTCCTCTATACACTATATTAAGTGAATAGAAATGCCCCACAATCACACCAAAAGAGTCATTTAAATGTGTTACATTAGTTACATACTAGTAAAACTGGGAAGCAGCACGCCACCGCTATGGTAATGGGTTCTATCTACTACACATCATGGAAATATTGGATAGGTGAAAAAACTTATTTCGTTCATGAAGTTTTATTAAAAATTGCGCCACATACTTATTCAATTTACATGTATTTAATCGTAACAAGATGAAAGAGAAGAGACATTTAAGTCACAAAACAAACAGCTACTCATTGAACATTTTTTTTTCTGGTTATAATAATATAATTACAGTTATTTTGTAACAGATGTGTTGTGTCGGTATATTATATTGCATCCATGTCGCCTCATGCATGGCTTCACTCGGCCAGACGAGGTCCCGAAACTGCCCCCTTCCTGTCCCTTCGCGGGCAGCGGCGCGTACATCCGCGCTCCACTCGATCGAGTTCCAACCGCGCGGCGCGCGCCCTCGCGGCGGCCTAGGGCAGCACGAGGTGTGCGGACAACACCACCAGGTGTATCTATTATGCCCCTTTCTCTTTTACACAGGTAACGGCCCTCTCTCTCGCGCCGACGACGCGAGCGAGGCGCTGCGGCCGGAGGACATTAGCCCGCGACCGGCCGCCGACGCGCGTCGCCTCGCCACTCGCCGCCGCCGCGCTCCGCCGACCGCCAATTGTCTCGCAGCCGTGGCAGGTGTCGGTTCCGTGATGTGTGATTGTGAAGTTTAGTGGCTCAGTTGGTCTACCTGCCTGTTCGGATTATTCGTCGAGTTTTCGCCATGGGTGAAGTAAGTACGCGGTCGCCGATCGGAATGCGGCGCTCCAGTTTGTGATCGGACGCTCTCGTTGTGGTCCTGCGATTCTAATCGTGAGTTCGTAGGTCGTCGGCTCGGGATACGATTCGCGTCCGCAGCGGCGACGCCGTCGGAGGCGAGCGGTCGCTCGGGCGCTCGTTCGAATCGGTGCTTTCGAGCGCAGCAAATAAAGCACGACCCAGGGAATGCCCGCTCGGGCCGGTAGAAAGATTTATTACGCGAGGCCCCGAGCTAGGCTCGCCACTGGACTTCTCCCGTCCGCCGAAACATTCGCTTTTTGATACATACATCTGATAACGCAGCCTGCGATAGATTATCTTTGATAGTGTTTTTTATTTATTGCCATCGAACCTTCTTGCAATAACAAATGAGCGGTCATGTCTTATCTGCCGGCTATCCACGTCGCTAATAACGTTCATATCGATTGTTTTAGTGTAATCTATGGTACCACTTCTGTCTGAGTGGGACTTTAAACATTGCTGTAGGTGTTCTAACCGTATGTTACACATAAATTCCACGTATTTGTTGTCTACATCAATTAGTTGGGATCGAACTACGAGTTTCTTTCTAAATATTCCTGACTTTTTCAAACATTCCAACAATTCACAGTGTACTGAAAATACTCGAATTTAGCTTAATTGTGTATCTACACACATTAAATAAAAAAGTCGAAGCTCATTTAACGTAGGTAGATCAAGTAGACGTTAGTAATAAACAGTGTGGCTCCTTTTTAACTGCCTGCGAGTCAACAGAGACAGGGCTGCGGGCGCGAGATAGTGCGTATGCGTAGGTATTATGACAAAAAGCATGTCCGCGGCGCGGTGGTAGTAAGGCCACGCCACGCCGCGCCGACCGCCGACCGACCGCTAGTTTCAAGTATTAAGGTTTCAAGAGAGTATTGCGTGAATGAAAGTGAGCAGCGCCGCTGTGGGCCGACCCCTGCGGCCGCGGCGTGCGGCGAACGAGATGCCGGCGCCGACGCGAGTAAACGCTCATTTTGCACGAATGTGCCGGATCGACTGACCTCCATTTGACTGGCCGACAAAAAAACTGCTGAGTCGGTCATTATAATTCGATCTAACTCCGCGCTGAATGAAAGTAAATCGGTCACTAGAATTAACTACGTGAACAGTTAGCGATGTCGGGCCGATTACTGCACTCGAATGTTCACATGAAAGCAAAAGGTGTACGTTCGTTAAAATACTTTGTTTGAACATATGTTCTAGAATTTTGACAACTTTATGATTAATCTGCATGACTCACAATTTGTATATGTACTTATCTACATACCTAACTTGTATGTACATATATATATCATGTTAATACGTAGGATTGTCGTGCAATATACGAGTACGGGCAGGTGTCACGACTTACTCGGCACTTCATTTTTATAACGCGATAGTAAATATACGTGCATTAATATACATTTTAGTTACGTTATAAGTTATGTATCCGAGCCCTATAAGGCGTATTTGGCGCAAGGTTTAAAAATAGATACCTACATACGTATATTGTGATCTGTGTCATAACGTTTAAGGTCAATATAAACCAGTACGTCGCAGGTGTCGGCAGTCTGAGACATACTACACTATTATCAATTCTTTTACCGATTTGCGATAGGATATGTTTGTATGTATGCGATAGGTACTCGTAGAATAGTCATATCGACGTAGCACCCGGACAATTATCTTAAATCTCATCTTTATTTATAACATCTTTAAATTGAGTTCGCGTCTTTTTAAATGATACAGACTGGTATCGTATATAATGTTTTGTATATCAGAGAAATCTACCTGTAACTCGAGACGTGACACTTTTAATTAATTCCTCATCGATGTATGTGTAATATATGTCGTCTGGAGATCGGTAGTTATTGTATTTAATTTAATTTTTCTTCTATTTCAGTCATTGCTGAAAGAGGATCCGCTGTCCAGGATCCAGAGGGAGATCATCGAAGTGACCGAGAGAGAGCGGGAATTTAAAGAAGGACATTTCAGAATCAACAGACTTCTGTCGGAGTCGACCATAGAGGTCAATAAACAGAACGGCCACGTGAACGGGGACGATAGCGACAGGACACAGAAGACGCTCAACAGGGCGGTGTCTACGTCGCACCTGCTGGGACCCGTCGCGCCGCCCTCCCCGCCCGCCCCGGCCACGCCGGCCACGCTCGCCACAAATGGCTACACCCGTCGGTTCACTCCTCAGACCGGAACGAAGGGCATCATGCAGCGATTTATCGCAAACAAGGGCAAGCTCCCGGCCACGTCGCCGGTCTCCGCGACGCCCCCCTCCGCCGCGCCGCCGCTCGCCTTCAGCCCCTCGCCCATCGCGCCGGTCGCGGCGCCGGCGGCCGCGCCCGCCCTCATCACACGAACTCCCGAAGGGAAGCCGGTGCGGAAGGGATACATTCCGGTGGAAGAGAAGATTCAGAAGGAGCTGAGAGAGATGAAGGACAGGGAACACGAGTTGAAGAAGATGAGGAAGAAGCAAAAGCCGTTCGACATCGAGCTGAGCGATAACGAAACGAGCTCCGAGTCGGAAGACGAGGAGATCCCGTTGCCGGGCAAGTTGAAGCCGACCAAATCGATAGGCGAACTATACGAGGCGCTCAACGAGGAGTTGCGGTCCCCGTCCCCCAGGAATAGCTCCGGCCACGAATCCCTGGGAAGTCTAAAACCGGCAAAGTCCTTGGCCGAACTCTGCGAGCTCGCGCCCGGGCAGGAGTTCCTCGCTCCCAGCTCCACGCGGCTCATAGCGCAGTGGGAGTCTATCATACAACAGAAGCAGGAAGCCGGAGCCGCCTAGTACCAGTTCGGAGCTTAACGGTTCAGTGTTTAACACTAAGGCGTGTAACGTCAAAGCTGTTTCGTAAATAAAGGTTGATGCGACGCGGCGCCGCGCGCGCTGGCCGCCTGATGTGTGAAGCTCGACACTCCGCGATCCATCTAACGGTAGGCGATCGCTGGATGGCGTGGCGGTTCGCATCCTGTGAAATGGCCGGTTGTCGACGTTCGATACAGTTCTACATACGTAACAGCCTCCGCGGGAACCGAGCGGCGGTTTCTTTCGCGGCTCGATTAGTTTTCTCCAATGGGTGAACAATGCAAAACGATGGTAATGCGCGGCGACAATCATCGGCGGCGCGCGGTTGGAAAGCGTTCGCACACGACGCGAGCTCGTCTTGGGAGTGCGACCGATCCGTCCCATTGTTCGTTTGCCGTTCGCTACTGAAAACCTCGGGGTGTTTTTGTGACCGCTTTCACGCCGGTACGGCACTGCGCTGCACCCGCGCCCCTCGCACGCAGCGACATCATTGTTCGTACGAAGTGACTGCGTGGGAAGGTGCACGAGCGCTGCACAGATCGTTCAAGTACACCGGCCGATGTCGCCGTAATACTCGAAGCGTTCTTGTTTACTGCTGTATTCGTTCAATTCAACAAACCTACAATGAACGGAGTCATTGCTAAGATTCCGTCAGAGTTATGAGTATTATTTGGAAGACGGAAGGAAAAGAGTTCAAAGAACAGTTTTGAGGTTTCGATTGTGTGTGGGCCGTCGCCTTTCATTTCCTCGCGGCGGCGCGCGTCGCTCGGCCGCCGGGTTCCCTCATGGCGCTGACCACATGTCATGATTACTTTCAATCGGTGCATTTATTACGCTCCGTGATTACTATACGTGTTGCATTATTCATCGCTTGCCCAGATCAACAAATACTTTCACATCATACAAGCTAGTTTACGTTGGTAGAACTGTTGTCGCGTAGCGATGGAACTGGTCTTGCGCTTTTTGTCCAGACCTCGCCATAGAACCGGTGGCCTGAGTCTCGTCGCGCGAGCTGCTCCAGGACGGTAATATCGGTTCAATATTTATAGGAATGTTAACAAAAGCATTTACATGTCATTAGTTTACGCCCCGATTGTCACTTATTTTTGTTCCGACTTAAATTTGTACAATAAATGTGTTCGTTGTTGATGTTATTTTATGAAATTATGTCGTTCAGAGAAAAAATATTATTAAATTTTAATGATTATATAAGAAACGTAGTTAACCAATGAGTTCATAGTCGTGGGTACTTAAATATATTTATTAGTGTTGATAGTAACCGTCGGTAGAAGTGTCAAATAGTGTGTGCCTTATGATGTAATGTTAGGAGGAATAGGATTAGAGCGAGAGTTCGAACTGACTAATATTTTGTATTGATGAAGTTTTACTTATCTTTTCACAAAGATCGCCGGCGGCCCGCTCTGTTACTCCGATCTACATATCTCGCTATGTTATTATGAACGAACTTAATAACGTATTAGCAGCGACGTCCGCCCTCGTCCGCTCCGCCGAACTTATGGACTTCTAGCATAATAATTAAATAGTCAATTTAAATTAATTTTTGTAGTTGATAAATATAATTACGATGAATATTGAGATTGGTAGTTGTAATCGTTGCGGAAACGTAGTACTGGCGTCCGCAGCGGTGCGGGGACGCATCCTACACTCGCACGCTTATTAATAAAATTACTCGAGTATAAAATGTCTTATAAAGAATAACTATATTGAATGTTTACGAGAGTGTATATTTTAATGGTTCCCCGAGTGTTATTTTATTAAGAAGCTCGCAGCCGAGCCGTCCCCCGGTATAGTATCAAAATACGATACGTTTCGTGAAACAAGCGATGTGATATCAAATTGCCTTAAATTTTATCGAAATACAACAATTTTCTATGTTGACACTAATGATTCCTATGTAAAACAATCAAATTTCTACTCGTACGTTTACAAATTAAATATTTATATTGTGCATAGTAGGGATGTTAATTTATGTGTAGTTAAGATTTGCAATAAACATGTTGTTAAAAGCAGCCTCTTGTTTCATTCGCTGCCCGCCCGTCGCTCTCGACGATGTGTGCGTGCCTCGCCGGACCGTATTACACACAATATCGACACTACATACACATGTACGCTTACACACACTGACGACCAACATTCATTATTATATTCTTAAAATTAATATTATATACCTCTCTCTTTCATACTTCTCTAATTTAACAATAAACTATTATATAGCAATTTTTCATGTTTGATGAAAAGTATTTATTTATCGTTTGCTAATCATTGATTGTGTTCCCACATACGTGATTACTTGCACGAGTCGCCTGCATGACTTGTACTATTCTGACTAAATCTATTTCAAGAAATTTAAAATTAATGTGTAATGATCAACTTCATATAGGTAGGTACATATGCACGTGTTATCCTCAATCAAAAGTTACAGATAAAAATGGTTAATTTGCAATAAAATAGCATCGGTTGCACTTGCAGCTGTTTGAACCGATCAGCGAATAGTAAATACCTAGTTATTACAAAAAATTTTCATGCTGTGATTTGATATTTTGTAAGTTTGTAATATCAAGTAAAAATTCAACGTTTCGAGGCCAGGTTAATATAAAAAATATTTTTAATCAATTTAATCTCCAACAATATCGGAGCGTTCCATAGATAACGGACATCGCACAGATAAAACAACAAATAGGTAACAACAATGGCGCGCTCGAGGAAAATGGAAAAATGGCGGCGCTGCTGCGGACAAGGCAAACCACTCCGCAGTCCAGACTAGTGCTCTAATAAACCCTTTCTTTTTCTATTGGCAGGACTGTCACTTTTACATGATATTCATTTTTTAGAAAGTCTAAAGTAGGTATATTTGGTTGCGATATTAATCCATACATAATTTACAATAATAAAAGACTAATAAAACGCTTTAATAAATGCAAATTCAAGTCAATATTTATTTCACGATGTACCTACATGCATACATTTAATGAGAAGGCTTACACCGAGTGACCAATAAACGGGCCCTTCCTAACTGATAACGGCCGTATAAAATATAACACGATAACATTGTATGACTATTGACAAACAATGTAATAATTTTTCTGTATAAAGGAATATTGAAAAGACACAACATAAAGAAATTGCTTTCAATCTAATCAAAAGTAAAGTAAGTAAGGGCGAGGCATGGCTCGGAGCTCGGACGCGGCACGCGCGCCTGGATAATGCATATTAATTGTTGCCTTGAACAATTCCAAGTAGGACGATTCAGGGAACGCTCCACTCTTTACTAGTCTCCAGCAGAAACGACATATCGTCGTTGTCAAACCAAAACCTGCTATGTGCACTTTTTGGGATTTCAAGATTTTGACCATAGCGGATAGTTCACTATCTTATCTATGGTATAAAAGAACTCCTATGTATCTATAACCAATAATCGTCAAACTATGACGTCTTAATAAAATATGCTATGTGCAGC
>DWGJ01003951.1:0-12434 GCA_018246895.1 Aspitha aspitha aspitha | reverse complement strand
TATATATTAACCCCAAACCATAAACTTGTTTAGATGATAGTACGGAACCCTTCGTGCGCGAGTCCGACTCGCACTTGGCCGGTTGTTTTTTTAATTTTTTTAATTAATTTTTTATGCAATAGAGTAGCAAACGAGCAGGCAGCACCTGTATGAGTATCCGTACGACCGTAACTGCTCTCGTACATACGACTATACTAAAACAAATCGTTCATTAATAAAATATGGTTACACGTAACGATCTGACAGAACTGTTTAGAATTTAATGCCTTGCGTCGATGCATGTTTTACCATGTTGTATAAGCATTAGATATTAAATTACATGTAATTAGACAAATAAAAATTAACACCTATCAAGTTGAAAAATTAAAATCATGCCAATGTACATTTTCGTTACTTGGGATTATTGTGACGCATCAAATACAAATGTTCAGTTTAGCAATAATCGTCATACATCATTACAGTGACAATTATGTGATATGCATGTTATTTTATAGATTTGAAACCAGCAATGGCATCAGCCATAACGAGCAGGGACAGCTGACGAACCCTGGTGCCGAAAATGAGGCCATCGCCGTCCGTGGACAGTTCTCGTACACCGGATCTGATGGCGTCGTTTACACCGTGACATACGTCGCCGACGAGAACGGCTTCCAACCCCAAGGCGCACACTTACCCCAACCATAAATCTCCGCCACTCCACCCTCTATCTAGTCCAAAAATACTCATCCCCTCACGTCTCCCTTTGTTAAGAATTGTCTAAGCGATTCTGTGATAAACACCCGACCTGTACATTGTTAATAAAACTTGACGTTAATTCTATCGATGTTTTGATTTGATTATTTCCTTATTTGAAACTCCTCGAGACGCCTAAAGCATATTCTTGTGTTGAAATGTCAATTGGCGGAATTATCAAGCCTTAGTAGCCACAATGTTTTCTTCATTATTGACTAAATTAAATGTCGTTGTGACAATAATGATTATTGTCTAACAATAACGATAAATTAAGACAAAATATTGATAGATAAAGTAAAAATTCACACAATGCAACGCAAATGTTCTTTCGCAGTATGATTACTAAAATGAATACACAATAAGTTGGAACGAATAGTAATAGGATTTCTAAATACACGGCTAATCTTTTACAAATATTAAAATATATAGTGATTCCGAAATTCGTAGCAAATGTCAACAGACATGTTGTACCGCTGAAGAGGAACGAGAAGCGAGCGACAGACAAAGAAAGAAAGAAAAAAATAAAACATTTTAACGAACGTAATGTTTCAGAAGAACGATTCGTTGTCCCTGTTTTTATTTTAAGTAATAAATTGTCTTTAACATTGAATATGTTAGGTCAGATAGATCCTGTTACCTGTAGCCTAAGTAACTAACTTGCCACACTCACATAGCACAAGATAAAAATACGCACTTCCCTTATTAAAATTGACATACTTCATAAAAATGCATTCGTGGTTTTTAGACAGAACATAGTAGGAATGTGCCTCAAGCACTATTAGGTACTGGTATGTAAGGGGCTACTGAAAGGTTAGAATCACAATCAAAGAAAATTGTCACTAAGCTCATCCTCAGAAATGGCACGCGGTACCGGAATAGCCTTGGTATTAGTATCACAGCTTCGATAATATTTGTGATACTTTTATAATGCCAACTGTTTGTATGTTTAATTTCACTAGTTTCGACTGACTATATTAAGATAAATAATTTTGTAGACCAAATAGGTCAGGCATTGGCTGATGGGGGAGGCAAGAGCCTCTGAAACCGGCGTGTATGTAGGAGAGTGATGAATAGATGAAGCATGGCATGTTTGTAAGGACAGTGATATTTGGCACTCGCTGCTTTCTGCCTACCCCGTTAGGGACCTGGCGCGACGATGTGTATGTGTGTGTAGTTTGTCGTTATCCAAGTCTTGATGTGACAAGTAGGTAAAGTTCGCTTAACGCACGGGTATGGTAATTAAGCGTAACCTTCCTACTTCGAGCCACTCCTTTCGGTCCATCAGCCACCTCATTACAATTTTAATGTTCTTATCCTTGGAATTATAAGTTTTGATCGGTGTGACGAACACACTGCAATCTGTTGGATTTTTCCTGTATGTGGCCATTTTATGAATAGATCTATCGAGATTATCTTTTCACTAACTTGAAATATTTCAGTATAAACTCATCTATTTTTGTGATAATTCACTCCATCTCCAAAAACAGATATTTAATTTTTCTGTATAAACTGCCTACCTGTCATACATTTTGATGTTCCTTAAAAATAATTAAAATCGGCATCGACAGCCGTTCTTCACTTATAAATGCTGTAACTAACCGGTTCATTGATTGCCAGGCGGTATGAAGTTACATAGTTATAAAAAACAGTAGTAGAAAAAATCATTTTATGATTTATGTTTGCACATTTTTATTGAGCGAATCGACTTATTATAAAAATACTAATTATTAATTATCTCTCAAAAACTCTTTGCCAAAAGTTAAAACACAGAATATGTATTGAACTAATATTTCTGTATTTGTACAAATAAACGATAATCTTTAATACTGTACAAAGCTCAATACCAAATTAAAACTTAGTATTATAGCGTAAAAAAGATTGTTAGGAATTTGTAAGTTATGTATGTACATAGCCGGTGGTTAGCGAGCGGTTAACGAGCGGTTACACAACAAGGTTAAGGCCGCGAGGTGAATTGAAAAGGTTATATACCCATCTGCAATACGTGACTCCTCTTTGTGAGCGGTTGAAAACTGTCGTTAATACAAGTAAGTAATAATGTGACACGGAAGAGACCGCATTCTTGCGTTCCCATCAGACATCTATATCCTTATATCTCTTATATATATAAACATCCCGTGTCACGATGTTCGTTTGCGATAATCTCCGAAACCACTGAACCGATTTCAATGAAATTTTGTACATATCTATTATTTGATCCAACTTAAAAGATAGGATAGTTTTTAAAAAATAAATAATTAATAAATGTCAATTGTCAATAAATTTTTACATAAAATAAATTTAGGAACACACGATATTTGACATGTATAACCACGGCAACGCGTAGTCAGGTCCACTAGTAGTCCTATATATTGTAGGCTTCACCGATATGTCATATTGACAAATATTTCACATGAATATCACATAAGAATTTGCGCACTCAAACAGCACGAGATTAGAGTTTAGTTGCGTATTACATGTGTGGTGTACCTAATGGTTAAAATCGCAAAATTTTTCACCAGTCACGAAAATCAAATCGATTTACATACAAACTAAGTATTTTTATCCGTTTTTTACGATTCGATATTGAGTAGGTTTCGCATGGTGTATGATTATGCATGCACCGCACCTAAGCTCTTCTAACGGTGCGTGTTGGTCTGTCGGTGTTGAACAAAGAGGTGTTGAGACTCCAAGCTATTATGACATACCGAAATGCAAAATGGATGACAGTTCGCGCCAAACATTTCAAATCAGAGCCCGCGCTGAATGCGACATACCTGTGTGTATTTGAACTTTAGAGACAATGCTTTTGTCGTGGTGCGCTAGTGCGAACTCGCCCATTCAAGGTCACTTATATAATTTTCTAACTCAATATTTATCTATCTGTATCTATAGGTACATATAATAAAGCTGTAGCAGAGTTAACTTCTGTACATTGAATGAAAAGTAAAAAAGACCACCAGGGGTCTTCATACATGTAACACAAGCCAAAAAAATAATAATTTTGGATTTTTGCCTATTTGGCTGTTGTCTCACTTTCATGGAAAAACTACTGGACGGATTTTGTCGAAACTTTTTTTGTTATATATGTAGCTGTTAGACTTATTAGTCCTCGACAACAATCGGAATTGTTAGGCGGTGCGAAGTTCGCCGGGGCCGCTAGATTAAAATACAGTTACCTACTCGATTAAAATAATAACTTAAATTCAAAACCTAATGAAACATAATGTAAGCAATGTCCAATGTTTTTGCGGTAAGCTATTTTTGTATTAAATCATTATAATAACGATGTTATCGTGAATTTCGGTGTTGAGAAATAAAAAATAAATGATTCGAGCAGAGTTGACCTCATGCGCGACGCTTACCAAGGACAATTTAATTTTCATATTAATATGCACATGATGACACATTGAGGCATAACAAATGGCACAGAGTACATACCAATCCATATTTCAAATTTCTTTTTAGCTGCATCCTCTTCGCCGGATCTCTTTTTACAGGATCTTATTATTTCGCATACTGCTAATAATGTCAATGTTATTAATAAACCGTAGATAAGGAAATGCAACATTTTATTTGTTTTTTTTTCTACTCGTAAATTGTTTCTTGTTCAGCCGGTAATTACACTTGGGGAGCTCAGATTTTACCAGCAAATTTTGCGGTTAACGTTAGTTATTTTGCATAAACACGAAAATGGCATTACCGCCGCGAAGTTTTGAAGTCGACTGTGCGGTCACTGAGGCTGCCTTGGTTGTTCCGGTTTTTGTTATTTAAAAAAAATATATACTTGGCTTATAAGGGCTTTGCACACATATCAGTCATATTTAGCTCGTCTTTTTTGAATCAGGACGAAGGTGTCTAACAGATATCCAGCTTGGAGGGAGAAAAGGCTTCGCAACCACATTTGAAGACTCAGGGATCGTAAGAATACGCGCCAATTTTACTCTTCGGTGCTTATAACATTTTTTTATCATGGAGAAGAGAGGCTGGGGAATCCCCCAGAATTGAATCTAATCTATTGAAATCTATTGAAAATCTTTGATAGATACCTCCGTGGCTTGGGAGAGACATTGAATTTTTTATATACATAGGTACTTGCCTATATACGTCTTAGATCAATTACATATAATAAATATGCAGTCCACGTAAATTTAATACCTATACCAACATACAATATGCAAACAGTTACATGAAGCATCAGGACAGATGATCGTCTTGTCAATAAAGAAACAACGTGAGGTCAACTGAACCTTGATGTAAGTTAAAGACCACTTCCGCATATTTACTTACTTCTTCAAAACATGCATACTCTATAATACAATATTGTCTTCTGTCATAAGAACTGTAATCTACTATTTAATTTATCAAAGAATAATTTAACTAAGTTAGTAATAGAAGAACCATTTTTTTTCTTGCTTTTTTATTCTCAGGAAATAGTACTGTCTGAAACAGTATAATATCCTATGATAGTTATGGATAGATGATATGAATAATACATTGTATTATGTAATACATAATACATGTATTCCCGACCATTATAGGCGAAAAATACGTAAACGTAAACCTTCGTGACCTTACACTATTTGATAGGGCGTGGCAGCATACGCCATCCAAATTACGGCTGTAGAAGTAATTAGCACGTTATTACTTTTTATTGCATGTAGAAATATTTATAACAATTTATTTCATTGGATGTAAGAAACGTAATCATACTCTTTAAAAAAACATTGACATTTAAATGACAGTTGACGTCAGACAAGTGTCATAACTACTAAATGACACTGTCATAAGTAAACATTTTTTCTATACATACAAAGAATACAATACAATATTGTCCTGTTCAAGTTGCCACAGCACAAAGTACTTTATAAATTTGCAAGTTGCTATCGAAATGGAAAAAGAGCTGGATAAAGTGGTGGAAGAGATAATGGCGACGCCGAATGTTAACGGTTGTTTGGTAGCGGACCACCAGGGCCTGTGTTTAGCAGCCAAGGGAACAGCGCACGTCGATTCCGCTGGGATCGTAGTCGCGATATCGGAGCAGGCGTGCAAAATACAACCCAATTTGAAACCGCCCACTGTGTGCCTCGAGACGGAGAACAAAATATGTCTTATCCAACGACATGGCACTATCACAGGCGCGGTGTTTAAGCAGAAGGCGTAAACTTTAGGTATATATTGTAAAGTGAACTTGCATACAACGTGTATCGAGTCTGCTATGCTGTGATTGTTATGTATGTTTTAAATTAAACTATAGTATCCACAATGTATAACTGTAGCTTTATAATGTAGACGGACGGACCTTTGGATGTATGATTATTCAAACTTGTTTTGTTATTTTAAGAAACCTTCATCTATAAATTATATTATTTAATTGCAGTAGCAACTCCATCAGAATATAAAATTTTGAGATCTCTAAAAGTGTTGTTTCTGAAATTATCAAACTATGAATGCCAAAACCTGTTCTGCAGTATCAACCAGTATTGCTACTGGTCGGACTGTTTATATTTAGCTATAAATACCTTAGATATATATTTAATGTAACATTTATTATTTCCTACTTAATCTTTACATGCCACATCATATGCATGCAAGGTTTATTTTTGAGGTATTGTAACATAAGGAAATGTATATTGTAAGTAATAATAATAAAATGTTTTTCCAAAAAAATTGTTTTACCAATATTACTCTACATCATTCCTGGTATATCCTATTTGATGTGATCAGTCTTGCAAATTTGACTGCTGTTTAATTTCAGGCAATACTATATTATAACTGACATTTTAGGTGTCTCATTTAATACATTTCGGTAGATACTATTTTGGGTAAATTCCCACACCTCTATCATCTATGGTACTTTTTTTTAATTGAAGAGAGTAGTAAACGAGTAGCCAACAGTCACAAGTGGCCGCAGCCACCCCTGGACATCTGTAAACAGACAACAGCAATCTCTGGTAAGGTACCTGCTCAATTGCTACTCTCACTTGGGTTGAAGACAGACAAATCGCAACATGTAAATAAAACAAATGATTCAATATACACACATTTATTATAGATATGCCTTCCTAAACAGTAACATTAATCGACAAAACAACACTATTATATAACCACTTAACACTATCACTAGTAATATAATTCACTTACATGCACGATCAAACTTGAAATATGAACATGTCAATAATTATTCCACAAATTAATAACATTAGGGGATTTGTTGCAACCAAGAGCTCTGTCAGTTATGCATTATAATAATAATATCCAGTGGATAATTCATATCATCCACACACAGAGAACAAGTGTGGATAATGTAGTGAATGATTTGTATATCTTGTATATTATTAAATCATTTTATATTATTAACTACACATTTTTCAAGGTACATGTCAATAATTTTGTAGTGTTCCAACAAAGCTTCATAGTCATTCAAAAATTCATAGAAACTCTCATAATTTTTTCATTAGGTGTATTAAAACTATATATATGTTCTGTGTTAATATTCAAATTAGATACAATACAGACAAATTCAATAGACTCCAAAATTCCTAATTTTGTGGTCATTTATTGGTCTTTGTTTATAAGGACATGTTCAATCTCATTTGTTAACATATTCACTTAGTGTATGTACGTGTCGACTGTATGTATGTTGCACAGTTTACAAAGACCGTCTCCGAGTATCGTCAGTGGCTCAGATCATCCACTAGGTATAGGGTCGTGTCGGTAATAGAATAAATATTATTATTGTTACTTCGATATACTCAACAGCGATATTAAAACTAGTGCATTGTGCAATTAGCAAAATTAAAAATTCAAAGCGTGTTTCCTTAATGAGAAGTTGTATTGTATTGTAGAGTTGCATTCGGTAACGGTCTTTCATATTCTGAATGTAATAAACTAATAAGTTAATAATACATCATTACGCATATTTCAATAAATTCATCTATCTAAATAATAAAATCAAGAAATACAAATGATCCTATGCATACATGGCCTGAAGGAAGGCTATTTAACTAGTGATTCGATAAAGCTAAAGCTGCCAGCAACAATCTTTATAATGCATAGAAACTCACAAGACTATGATATAGGCTTGAGACTAAACAAAATTTAATATTTACTCCCAATACAAAAACCCAAAAATACAGTTTTGTCTTGAGAAACAATGCTTTATACTAAAAGATCCAGTGCCGAGAGATCAACAACGCATGACAACCAACAATAGACCTTAACTTATTGGTCTGTAGAACAGATGTAAACAATAATTGTCTAAATACAGTTAAAGAAAGCCAAATAATTCGACTTATGATAAATCGAAATTTTAATTTTAGATTATATATAACTAGGCGCTTGTGACTATCATTAGTAACATATTTAACGGTATAACGATTTTAACAATTTTCGAGGGTAGCCGATTGAAGATCTAGTCTCAAGTTTATACCAAAACTAACAATAACCTCAACACTAATTCTTAGAGATCATCACCACACGCTCTGATGACTTGATAACCACGATAAAAGTATACTTTATTTATACAAATAATGCACAACAAACTTGGGATAGCTAACATATAACATTGTACTGTGTATAATAGATGAAAATTATAATAGTAAAAGTAAAAATTAAAAATAAGGAAGCACATTATAAACAGAACGGAGTTGTCACATGTTCCAAAGTAACATTATATAACTGACATACCTACTGTCAAAAAAAAATTGGTTAGGTGCCAAGCGATGGTCTATGGCCAAGGCTCTATGGTCATAGCATTGGCACGCTCAAAGACGTCGTTGAAACCAGACGGGTTTTCATCCCTTATCCGCCCTACGTCACAAATCCGGGAGTATGCGGATATTCATAAATAAGTATCCCGATTCGCTAAGTTCATCTTGATGGATAAAATCAAATCTATTGCATGTCATTTCACCGAGTTGGATTACCTGGTATGTGATCAAAATTTAAACCTAACATATAAATTCTAAGGACTAGGGTCTATTTTAATCCAACAATACTCGTACCACTCATGCTTTCCTCCTACGTATATTACAAAAATATTAGTAACATTGACATTAAACTGTATTTAATTAATTATCTATGGGTTAGTGCACCATATATACTCTATAATTTTTTAAGGAGGGAAATTAACCTCTATTTGTTTCTTATTACAGATTAATATTATAAATAAAGACCCTAAAGGAATAATGTATTTTATTACGCATAATATTAAAGAAGTATACATAGCTGAATTTGAACGAATGTATCTAATAGCAATATAACTGTGAAAAAAAATGTTTTACTGAAATCTATTAAAATATTAATGGAATTAATAGATCAATGGCTCATTCTAAAATCTGAAACCATAATAATTCAGTCTAAAAGTACCATGCAATGATAAACTAAATATAAGTAATATAAGTAGGTAATAAATATATTTCGTATTTGATCATTCAAGATATGTCAGAGATATTATAATTTGATATACATATATAAGTATATTCATCTTTGTTTCAAAATATATGACAATACTGTTTTGTGAGCGAAACTGTATACATCCTACGTGTGTTCTACATAATACATTAATATTTATATCTACTTTCAAACATTCTACATGTGTAATCGATAAGAAATAGTAATTTAAGAAGACGAATACAAGAGGTATTTGGTAAATTTAAACCAATCAACAATTTTTTATGTATAAGAAATATGACAGACAACTAATTGATGTATGGAAAGTATTAATAGTTCTTCGAGTCCTATGTCATCATCATCATCATCATCATCATCATGAATAGTTATACTCATCGAAATATGACGAGAAATAGTCGCTCTTTTAAATTGACACGTTGTAATGTTGTACAATACCACATACTTGACATGTAAAGCTATTATTGACCATAAAATCCGTGCAATATTATATTGAATTGATATAATATTGAAACGTGCGCGCCACTCAATCACTAACCGCCTGGTTTTGGAAATACATGTCAAATTACGTTCCAGTAGCTGAAAAGCAATCCTTTTGAAAATAGTGAAAGTTTATTCCAATCTATTCAACAAAATTCACTACAATATTTATAAACGTTTCTTAGCTGTGGCATCCTCATACTATGTCATATATTTCGATGAGCGATTTAAAAAAAACTGATTTTTTTTATAGACAAATAAACATAGACAAAAGACATCTAAGGAGAAACAGGAAACAAAGATCCACAGTCACTTCGAAATGGAATGCATGTTATTGCATTGCATATGCATGCAACGAAACATTTCACCGCCAACGGCTTCCACGCCAATCCTATTATCTAATTATAATTGAAAATCATTGTATAATACAATTACAACGAGTTATCTATCGATACATGATCTAAAGCAAATATCTCTTTAGCCCTCTAATCTTTTAAATAAACCAAATTAGTTCACACAACGAGCTCAACTTTTTATAATAACGCTTCAACTATAAGCAATGCTTATACAAACAGCTGTCCATAAAAACATATACATCATTGAACGAAACCATTCGTTTTTAGGCCCGACATTGAGGAGAACAGACAAAATTGTCTATGGACTATGATAATCTCCATAGACACTACTCACTTTTTTGGACAACCGCAGTCATCTTTATTAGGACAAAGTAACCGATCTAATGACATAGGTTTTTGTATATAATTCCCGAACAATAAGACATTATTATAATACAAAAAAGTAACAGATTTAGTGGAAGTTGATTTTCTGCATCGGCATTTCTATGTACATATTCGGTTAATGATATTAAAATACTGCAATGTGTCAACACATTAACTTAATTTGGAATACAGTGAAATTATTAGGACTCAACATTCTACAAGCAATATCCAACTAAGGGCAGTATTTCTCTTTGGAAAATTCTTATTGCAACTTTTGATATTCATGTAGATAGTAATCCACGTCTATTTTTTCATTCCAATATGCACACACCCTAATTAACTAAGCTTATAGTAACTAACAAATAAACTAGACATAAGAACATTAATATTACAAGGCGTAATGCAACTCAATATCACATAGACATAATAAATAAGTTAACTTAGATAATGGAAAGGAATTGACCATCAAAAAAATCTAGATAATAAATTGGTCTACCTAATTACATATCCGTTGGAAAACACAAATTTCAATTAAATAAAAAATAGTATTCGTTCATTCACAACTGACGTTAGTTTGGAGAGGTTAGTTTATGAAATTTGCGGGCAATTAATTATTTATAATTACATTGCTTTGATTCAACTAATACATTCATGAAACAATTGCAGATTCATGCTTTTCATTTGTATCGGAATTTTAAATATTTGTGAACCTTATTATGTATAATATTCATACGTATTTTAATTTAGTAGAGATTAACAATAGGTTAGTTATTATTATGGATCCTAGTTTTCAATGGTTTTATTAATTTCAATGTTTATAATACGAGAGGTTTACAGCAGTTTGTTACAATATTGTGTAACCAAATGTACTTAGACTTATTAAAAAATTAATATTTAAATGTCTTCATATTTAGCCTCTCTTTTCTTAATGTTAGCGGTAACAAGCATGCAGCACAGATCAACATTCATATGCAATTGAATTATCCAAAACATTATCGTAACCAGACAATACATATCAATAACATGTAACTACAGTACATATCATATATTTCACTAACTACAAGGATGATAATATTGACAAATGATACTTACATTACAAAAAAAATATTATTGCGGTTGACAATAGATTTAATAGTTGGCAACATTGAGATGAACGGTCAGCTTTGTCATATAAAAGGGACTTTAATAAGTTTTTTTTTAAGAAAAATACATTACAAAAATTGACTGCAAAAAAACTAAAAATTAGTAATATAAATTTTTTTTTAAGCAAATATTGTACATATCATCAAATTGTAATAAATATAGCAACAATACTTCAATGTTTTAATTATAAAATACGGTTTCATTAAAAACTTCAGTATACATTATTACCCAGATGGAATATCCCTAGAAACATAATTTTACATCTGTAATATTTTTTTGCACAATCGTTAATTTAGCGATGTTTAAATAACTGATAAATTCATAAAACCCAACTAGTGGTGTGCGAATAGTGAATGAATGGAATCGAACTTTTCGAGTAGATTGAATATTGATTTCGACATTTGAATCGAGTAGAATCGATTCATCATTCGCTCACCAATAGTATCGAATACGAATGTGATGTGAAACGAAATAATCGATATTAATGAGATCTCTCTAGGGTGTGAGCAACGCGAATTTTACAATTCGTACCATTAAAGCTTTAATTACAGCATAAATTCAAATTAAGCCGAAGCTAACCGATTAAAACCATAAAGTTGAAGCATGCCGGATATGTTTCTACGTATTTATAAATGTTCAAAATAAACTAGCCACACTCCCTTAACGTTATTTATCATTTAGAATTAATACAGATGATGAATCCCTGCAGTATAATAACATACATTAGATAAAAGAAAAGGACCTATTAGTTTGTATTACAATTGAAGTCAATATCATAGTGACCCAGTCAAAATGTATCCATCTACAGTAGACTCAAAACAAAACTCATTTAACCCGCTCAATAGTTTTTATATTAAAACACATAGAAGCCGTCGATAACATGTTTTGCTCGATCAAACATTTCTGATGTTTCCTGTAGGGTGATAGTAGTAGTAGTACAATGTAGGGGAG
>DWGJ01003950.1:0-12436 GCA_018246895.1 Aspitha aspitha aspitha | reverse complement strand
ATATAAATACAGAAGGCATTCTAACTTGTCTTCTGTCTGTCACTATCGTGACAGTTGATGCGTAAATACCCCTTCCTCGCCTTTTCTAACACTAAGCAGCTATTTTATATTGTCTGTGGTATTTCATAACCTCAAATATATAATCGCGTGATAGACTTTAGTCACATCTTTCATTCTCCACCCCTAAGAGCAAGAAGACTTCTAAAGCATCCCTTAGTTAAGGAAATTAATATCCCTACTTTGGATCTGATTAATATCTAGTTGTGCCCGCGTGGAAATCAATATTTTCCTGTTTTTTCAACATTTGTCATTGCGACTCCACTCCTATTGGTTATAGCGCGATGTTATATAGCCTATAGCTTCAATAAATGGACTATTCAACAAAACAATTATTTTCAATTGGAACCAGTAATTCCTGAGATTAGCGCGTTCAACCAAACAATTTCTTTAACTTTATAATATTAGTATGGATTACAGAAGACCAATTACTAAATATCATTGTCATATATTTCGTACGTTGTCAATTAGAATGCAGTATATCCTGTGCTGGCTTAGTTATGGACGGGTCACTGAATCGAACCCGCAGCCCGTCCCGTTTGGGGGAGCACGCCATCGGCCCCACGAAGCACCCGTCGCTCTCGGGGAAGGGACAGAGCCGCAGCAGCAGCCACTCGCTGCTGTTGGCGGAGTACTTGACGCAGAGCACGTCGCCGACCCTGCTGGCTCGCAGCCAGAATTTCCTGGGGTCGCCAGGAAACAGCCCTGTTGACACACTGCTTATAAAACATGTACTGTGCCCAACGATTTCACCCGAGTTAATTAGAAAATAGAAATAGAAAAGTTTTTTCATCAGAATAGGCTACATCAGTGTGGACAAAAAGGATAAGAATAATAAAGAACACAAAATAAAGAAATTAAAAATTAAAAAAAATTAATAATAAGCTTTTACAAAATAAAAAAAAAATTAATAAATATATCTACTATGTAATAAATAGTAAAAAATGTGTAGCGCTACCCGATGAAAGGGCACGCACTCAGTGTTGCCGGCGGACCGCGGCCACTGATTTTCAGTGTGTTTTCTCGCGTAGTTCGGACAAGCGATTTCAGCTACATGTAACTATGAAACACAATCAATAAAAACAACAACCTCAACCCTACTGTTAAGGATGTAGGATATTATAAGGATTATTAAAATATATTCGTTGTAGTAAAATTCACTGATGTTATTCACTATCATTTTATTGACACATATTTTACAAGAATGACATATTAAAACAAATAAGAAATAAGATACTTTTTAAAATGATTTGAATATAGAATTGAACATGCCCCCAGGCAGGCATAAGGATTATTAAAAAATATATGTGAACAACAGTGAATTATAAATATAAATAACTTACATAAATTGGTGTGAGTTAATGAAAGATAAAAGTTAAACTAATACCCGGGCTACAGATATGTACATTACAACCACCCGACGGATATACGAGTATGGTCACCGGCGTGAATCTATGAACAATGTTCATGAGATATTTGTATGGGGTGGGCGAGAAGCGCCGAACGCTCTCAGCTTACCCCGTTAGGAACTTGGCGTGAAGTAGAACAACAACAATATGAATTGTTGTAATTGTCGGTCGGTTGCAGTTATTGCTGTTAGATAGGAACATTGCAGCTGCGTGTGTAATTTTGTCTTCTGACTTGAAGCGGTAATTTTTCGTATTCGGAGACGGTATCGTAGCCCTACTTTAAATATAACTTGGTCGGGTGATACTCGTCGTCTCGATCCGTCCGATACAGTGGAAGCCGTGAGCGACGACGAGCGTTGTGTTCCCGGAGCCGATGGCCCGTTCCTGGCGCGAGGATCCCGTTCTAACAATTCACTAAAGTACAATTAAACAGTTAGAGGCGACGCTCCGGGTGATATAAAGTGACACGGTGAAACTAATTCACTTAAAACTCCGCCGAATGCAGCTACAAACAATTTAATAAATTATGCCGTTCTAATTCCATGCGAAACTTGTTCATTTAATTAAGAACACTGGGAAGATTTACTCCGAGGTGTACAATTACTAATTTAGTTGTTGCTCGAGTTGAAAACTTGCTTTTAATTAAATTTATCAAATAACTACACGACAATTCCGGGCGATAGGTGCTCCTGCTCCGTGACATTGACTACTCCACGAGTGTATTCACAACAGGAAGCGGTTCAAATACGTCTCGGAACTTTAACAATGGTCACTTTAGAGCTCGAGTGTCAATTAACAATTGTTTGGTTTGAAATTGGTACATATTATACGAATATTTCTTTTTGCGGTTCCTTCTATTATGGAGTTGTCAATCTATAATATAGAAGTGATAATAGTCTTCTATACAGGTAGAAAAAATTAAATGGTTGTCTAAAGTGGCGGTGTGCGGGCGGGGTGCGGGCGGGGTGCGGACGGGCGTCGCCGTCAGCGAGCGAGCCGGCCGCAGACCGCACGCGCCTGCTCGTGAGGGCCGTCGCGGGACGTGGCGGTAACATTACTATTTCATCCCGTCTCTTATTGCCTTTCACCTCTAAAAGGAAATTTAAAAAATCACCTTAACCTCTGCGAGCTGCCGTAGGTTATTCCGTATATTTGTTTATTTATTTACAAGCTACTCGTAACTTTACATTACAAATCTTAATCTGAACTTGGGATTCTAAATCCGTTTTTATTCGTTTCGGTATTCCACGTCGCTACATTCAATTGGCGACTGATGTTAACATTTAATTTTAAACAAGCCCTGCGTATGTAATGTCTGTTGCCGTATGGTTTGCAATCGCAACTGCAATCTGTATTTTGTTCGTGTCCCATATTGAAAATACATTTGTAAATAAAAAAAATCTATTCAACATCTGTTTCATTGTTACGAAAAAACTGTGTAGGGAAAACGTATAAAGGTATAAACTGCATAAAGGCCCGTTCGCAGCACGGACCGCAGTGAACTTTTACAGCGAGCAACTTTGAGAGATAGCGATTCGTGTGGACAATGCGCTTGTGGCGAGTATGGTGACGGGTTACTATCTATCATCTTTGTTTAGTGCAGTGATACCTATTACAAGTCACCTCAGTAGAATAAGTACTAATATAGGGGTAATGTATAATGAATTCTGAGGTAGTGATTCGAAATATCTCGGAATCAAAATTTGGAAACGAAAAGAACATCTGGATGTATAGACAGTTCAAACAGACGCATGCAAATATGGCTGAGGATGCGAGGGGTCCGTGAGCGCACGGCGCTTCGCGACTGACGTGCGACGCGGCCGCGGGGATCTTGCGGGGATTTAAAATAGATCGACGGTGTAGGTGCGAACCTCCGCGCTCGCACGCTTCGTTACCTTACACGAGCCGAGCAAAAAATACTGTTAACTTTTACGGAACACGCGCACGTAATAAATGCACCGACTCGCTCTCGTTTCTCTTATAAAAGCTACTTGTGAATGTTATTCTCACGAGTTCAGCTACGTAGCAATCTAATGTAGATCGCTTCGTAGTGTCGACTTGCTAATCGATTACTTTTCTATTTACTTAATCACTTGATGACAAAGATAAAAAGAATTTTTTAATTTCTAATCTTTTAATTTCCCATATTGTTCGACAGAGATTATGGATTTCCACGAACTATCTTGGCAAACTACTTTCGCCGTAACTTTCATAAAACTCGTCATATACGTTCGTCCTTTATAAAATTCTCTTAACCTGGTCCTCTTTTAGGGTTCCAAGCATTACATAATTGTATTTATAATTCATGTGTATACTGTATAGCGATTAGAAACAGAATTGACATAATTTAGCTTCAATGTAAACACCGTTCTAGAACCGCGGGATCACGCGAACTAATTAATGAATACGCGATTACATTTATCAGTATGATAAATATTCAAATTTGTAATTAGAACGGAGTGTATTCCGTTAATTAAGCTCGATCGAATTATCCGACGCCTGCGGACCGCGTGTTTGCACATTGTAATTGAAGTAGCAGCCGCCATCTGATAAGCACCGACGTACGAGTATATAGCTATGGCTGTAATCTATATTACATTCTATTCATCCGTCGGCCTTTGCAGCTTTAGGTACCTGCAGCTGGACGAATGTCAACTCCTAGGTACTGGCGACACCCAACTTCGTCCTGTCCCGTCTAAATCTAGCGTCGCTTTCCTGCTGCCGCTAGGTTCCTCGGGATATCATGCTGCCTGATCGTTGTTTCAAGTTTATTAAAAGATATTGGAATTAAGGAAAACAATATATATTACATTTTAATTTATTTTCAGAGTCCCAATTATAATAGTGCAACAATGCAATATGAGTAGTATTTGAATCTCGTACATCTGTACCGTAAAGTTCTCTACGAGATTATTAATATTAATAAAGCTCTTCGTCAGCCCACTCCTATAGAGTCGGATCATAATACTAAAAAGTCTCAATATAGATCTCTGATATTTTGAATGAAAAGAATAATACAGAGTTGAGTAAGGTAGAGATTTAGGGACAAAAATTGCGTTACCCTAATCTTTGATTAACATGCATGAAAATGTGTACAAAAACCGACAACGGCAACCCGATCAGCGACACAGTTCACAGCGACAGCACGAAGGGGATCGATACAAGACATTCCGAAACACAGTTCGGTCGAGATTAAATTTCGCGCCCGTGACTCCGGCGATCCTCTTAAATCAATATAAAACATCCATTTTTCATCACGAGCTCTCAATTTTTTACCCGCAGCGTCGGCTCGGAGAAGAATTTTGAGCGCTTTCCTTTGATTTTAATAAACTCTCTCCACCTCCCCGCGTGAGCGTTTCCAACACAAATTAGTGTAATAAAAACAATTTTCGGATGTTTTTATCGCTTACAAAGATGCCTCTCGTAAATAATCTCGTTGACGGCCATAATTTTTCGAGTGTTTCGGACAGCGAGAATTCAAATTTTACATTCAGGTATCTGGAATTTAATAAGCGGCGCGGCGGCGCGGAGCCGCGGTTTCTTCTTAGCTTGTTATTAACGTTGTTCTTGTGAGGGAAAATGTGAAACGTTACTCAATCTCTTGCTCGACCTTTCGACGGCCCCCCAGGTCTAGTGGATAGATAACGTGACTGCTGAACCAGGGTCGTGGGTTCGATTCCCAACCAGGTCAATCATTTGTGTGATGGGCACATTTGTTTGTTCCGTCTTATCTTTATGGCTATTATAATCCGGATATCCAGTGCCTAATTTGAAACCAGAGTGCCGTGTGTAGAATTGTCTCAATTAATTTAAAAATAAACTCTTAGCCATACGAGTAATCAAAATGGTAATAAGAAATTTACCCACAAAAATATAGTTGGAAATACTATTGAATAAAAGATTAGCCTAACGTTTCGTTGCTCTAAATGTTTATGAGCCTCGCAAACTAGCCGTGAGATATGAACATACATGTATATTACGAGATGTTACATATCATTACAAAACTCAGTTGAATTGTAATGTGGAGCAACCATAAATGTGCCAATTGAAGCATTGAACTAGAAGTGAGGTGCGAGGTGTTAGTGTCGGTTCGCCGCGATCGCCGCTACAATAAACAGGGCCCATATTAACGGCGCCCGGGCCATTCATCACGGGCCCCAAAACCGCGTCATTCGAAATGCTTATGCGGAAAATTCAAAAGCCAGCGAAACAACGCAGTGTCAGCTTAGTCGCGAGCTATAGGTTCCGTACATTCATGGTATTATTCTATAAGGTGATTGATATCTTTTTACTTCTGCGTGTTTCGATTAAGACAGAATGCTAGTAGATAATTGTTAGTACTAACGAAAAGAAAATTGTCGGAAAAAGAATTAAAACTGCACTCAAATTTTAAGTAAACTACTTACTAAACTGTACTCGATATAAAAATAAAATAAAATAAAATACAACGGTTGTGAGCCAAGTTTTGGATATACTCGTATTAACATTTTTGACTGGCGATTTATTATTTTTGTAAAAGGGTTTCAACAATTACACCCATCAAACCCTTTAACGGCCGCTGTATTATCATAAAAGGGATTACAGCAGTAAAATATACTGACGACGAAGGTTTTATTTTTGGCAATGGCCGTTTGTCTTCACACAGATTGTGTTCCGGAAGCAATGTTGACAGACATCGTTCCAAAATACAAATGTAGGTTTTATATTGATCAAACAATAAAATGGAATGAAAATAGCCATTTGGAATTCAATCTACAAATCTAATAGTCAGGGGTTCGAATCTCTGATTATACTGCCTTTACATAACTCGAAATTTAAAATATTGCTCACCATATCGAGACTGAGATGATTCGGTACACGGAAAAATACACACATGGAAAATATCACTCAGAGCACAGAACGAATATTCATGCCGATCAAACAAGTATTTGTTAGCGATGGAAATTGCACCGTCAGCTCACCGGTCAGGCTCACTTACGAGTACTACTGAGTCGGTCGAATAAGTTTCCTTCGCAAGTACCTCTTAATACTGATAGCTGGATGAGTGCATTTATCATTTCAACGTGCATTGCGCAATTCCTATGTTTTTGTTTGAAAGAACTACTTTAAATCGTAAACACGAGACGCAAGATTTGTGTGTATTTACAACAATTTCAGGTCCCGTTAACTGTTCATTTGCCGATTAATTCCCCCGGACCGGGCACTCGCGGAGATGTTTGTTGGATATTATTTGAGCACAAACGGTGTCCCCGGAAGTAATTTAAATGACATTGTACCAATGTTAAGGAAGGTTCCCCTTTGCACGGGAAGGGCTCGGAGGCGGTTGGAGCCGTTTTGTTTATTGAGCTTATTTTCTTCTCTTCGGGTGTTCGAATTCGACGGCTGCGACTTGTGACGGGTATGTATACAGACCTACGTATGTCCGGCCATTATGTTGATGACGATCACTTAAACACATGAAAGAACTTGACGGAAAACACACGGTTGAAGCTGAAATGTATTATTTTGTAATTGTACCATAATGTCCTACTGTTAGCCACGAATAGATGTTCGTAACGATCAGAGTTATTCGTTCGTGTGAGAGAACATTTTAAAGACGCTGATGACTCCCTTATTTCCTGTTACACGTTTTGTATGTTCTACAGAACAAGTAACCTCACGGCTGGGTTTGTGTTTCTGAGTGTGAGGCTTACGAATAAATACAATTATGTTATCTCAATTCATATCCTGAAACCCAATATATTTGTTACATTCACTACTCGACCGAGTCTACCGGTAACGTTTCACGGCCGACCGGAGTCGGTATGGCAAACATAATCATTTCATATCGAATAGTATTCTTCAGGCAAACATATTGTATACGTTTGCCTGAAGAATACTATTACAAATTATTGCCATTATAAAAATATACGTCTAATACAAAAAGAATGTTCCATTAGGCAAGGGCGGGCGGCAGATGTGCCCAATTTAATGACGCCAAACAACCGTTATATTAAATATTTATTCGTCTCGTTATTATTTCTGGGGAAAAACAATATTGCTTAATATATTTCGATAAGATTTCTTTAGAACCTCTCTGTCATGATTCAGTCGCTATTGACAGAACGTATATTTTCTTAGCGATTAGATATTAAAGTCTCTACTTCGTTCCATTTACACACACGGGATGTTTACAATTTCAGATCAACAACCAACTCGCATTGCGTGTACTGCAGGGAGCTTTTGTATCTCGCGTTATTCTTTTCAGTAAATACAGGGAATAGATTGTATTGAATTAGTCTGTTCTAAATATTTCGGCTGAAGTGACAATCGCGTTACATACAGAAGGGGATGTAGAAGGTGTCGCAAGGAAGCAGCCTCCGGGGAGCAGGGGATGAACAGGCGTCATGTTTAAATTTGCAATTCGAGCAAAACACCTCCCCTAACTACAACGTACTTTATATATTTGATACGTTAACGGGAAAAATTGTACGCTCCAACATAATTTAAAATATTTTGTTTTCAGAATTTCTGCATTGGTGCATTAGTAATATAAGTTTGTTTCAATTTTAAGACAATAATATTGGTGAATTATGGCGACATCAGACGTAAGAGGCACATACGAGAGTCTATTCGGGTACAATATAAAAGCGACGCCAAATAGCATAAAATGAGTTTACAACGTTTGAGCGCATTCAATTTTCCCCGCACGTACACTTTTAATTCCATTTTCGTCTTCAATCAAAAGCGCCACTAAAATTTCGATAAAATAAATTCACAAATATTTTCGACGGCGATACAAGTGTTCAAATTCTCCAATAGCAGTGTTTTCAAACTTTTAGTCTGTTAGTAAAAGGCGGTCAAATTTAATCTTTTTAAATAATTTTAATTTTCAAAAACGTGGAACATTATATTTTGTGAACTGTTGCTTTCAGATATACATTTTATAAAAGATTATTTGTCATAACTAAAGTGTGATCTAAATTAACTATAGCGCTTGTAATTGGGATACGGATGCATTTCGTACATGAACTGGCCAGTTGAATAACAGCAGAATGGGGCCTCGTTTAGATGACAGTGATAATGGAAAACTCCATCCGCTGACCGCGCTTCCGAGAGCGTCGGCAGCATGTTGCCGCATGTTGCCATCACATAATGCTGATTAAACCTAGCTATAGTTACTCTGTGGCGGTACACCGATAGCGGTTTTTTAAAATCTTCGATATTTAAGTTATTCAATCGCCGTAGTGTCGCAAACTTGCTCAGGATGACTGAGTTACATTTGTAGATTTTTGTCTAAGTACTGAGTACCGTAAAACTAATGAAACTAAACCTTTGGTGGTCAGCAACATTTTAGATAACATTAATGAGATACACTGACTAACAGAACGATAGACATCATAGGTCCTTGGAAGACTTCTGATGTTTACTCGCGAGGTTAATTAAGAACAAATGTAAATCTCGGTACACGTATTAAAAATGCAATGTTTATCTTGTTGCGGTAATTGTCGACGAATCACCGTTATTCCGCAAATCAGCGATAGCATCGCCGCGCGTGACAGCGGGGGCCACCCTGTAAACAATGTAGGATCGATGATCGTCCGGCGGCGGCTGTGGCGGCGCACACCCATACCCGTAAACACTCGTAAACCGACAAAGATCGCTTATCGAGCACCCGTGCTGTCGCTCTGTGTCAACAATGGAATCAATAAAGATGTATTGTGCTTGCTGAGCATTTGAAACGAATTTATTATTGTATAAAACACCGTTCTGTTCCGTTCCGTATACTGTTTCGTAAATAAATGATGCGTCATTATGTATCAACACCCGCGCCTAACTGCGTGACTTTGGTATCAATGTGAAAGTTTAACAATGTGATGCAATATTGTGGAGATAAAACGTTTCTCAAGCACACGCTACTTTTATGTATTTTTTCACGGAATTTTAAAACCCTCTGTACCGAGAACGTTTTGGGCACTCCATCAAGCGATGTGTCTGGTCCCTGCGGCGGTCGCGCAATCTCTACGCGATCTTAGCTCTTGTGTCTTTGGAACTGGGCTGCTTATTGAATATTTTCTACTAACCGCGACCCTTATCTGTTTTGAATGAAATAAGGACGGACTATGTAGCGCTATATAGGACGTATTAAAAAATAATCATTGTGTAAAAGAAAGAATTACGTAGCGGAAAAAGCGTGGGAGGTCGAGAAGATTTGGAGGCCCTTTTAAAACTATTCGATATTTATGTTGTCCGTTCGACCGGCTCGGTGGGTTGTTGGTTGTCGACGCTGCCTGCTGACTCCGAGGTTCCGGATTCGATTCTCAATCGGGACCAATATTCTGTGAGTGAGTCTTGTACAGTAGATTATCAGTTATCAGTGAAAAGACTGACCCATGACAGCGATGCAGACAGTTTGTCTAACCACTCGGCCGGCGAGCAACGCGCTAGTCATTTATTATTAAACGTCAAAAGCTATTAAAAACTGATATAATGGAACTCTTTTGGCTGTGAACGCGGCGCGGCGGTAAGGCGGGCGGGTTCAGAAGTCACGCGCGACAGCTCCATCACGCGGTAATGTCCCGCGCGGGCCCCGAGGGGAGCGCATTCCGCACGCAACCTTCAATCTTGTGCGCTGGGAGTTGGGATCCTAATTGAATACACCGACCCTTGTCTCTTCTGAATGAAATAAGAGCCGAGTTTTTGTGATCGGTTGCGCATTTTTTTCTCTCTCGTGTTTCACGTGGTCGGCGTGAGGTCTCAATGGTGGCTCACAATCGCACAGAAGGAGAGAAGAAACAAAGAAACATTTATTTCAGTTGATGATATAAACACCCGCCCACGACAAAAAAATATGAAAACAGTAAAAAAAAACAGATTACACACAGTTATTTAATAGACGTAGACTAGGTAGTATGTAGGGCATGAGTGTGAACATCACAGCTCAAAATTGGTAGCACTCAGCTTTTGCCGCATTGCCGCAGCCGAGCGACGGCGATGGTTGTCGGCGGGCCAGCGTCCTCACGGAATAACACACTAGTAAACGCAAGCTTCATACGCACGTTGTCTTGTAAATACATTCACGAGATGAATTTGTAACCTTCAATATGTACATTTTGAGATTTACTAAACTATAACAGTCACACACATTTGTAATCGTACTTTTGCGAATGTTTCCGTTATTTTGTTGTCGAAATTTCATGCATGTTTTTTTAAAAACAGCATCTCGTCGCGATAGGAAAATTCAGTCAAATACATTAGAGAATCAGATCGGAGTTTTTCAGTAGCAGGAAAAATGGGTCAAGGTTTAGGGGGCCTTTTAATATTATCTTACAGTAAAAGAGTCGTAGTGCGATTATAGGCGTTGATAGCGACAGGTTTTAAATATTTTGAAATTGATTAGATTCTATCCAGGTATCCGTTGTTGCTAAGTTAATTATGTGCATAGAATTTACGATTAACAAAATGTAAGTACTCATGTGTCAGTACATTTGTATCCGTAGACAAATATTGGGTTTATTTAATACAAACGTTGCGTTACTAGACAAAATTGAATAGTGAAATTGAAAGATAAATGTAAGAAAATTTAATAACCTGTCGTCAATATTTATTGTAGTGTAATATTAATTTTGTAGTTCTATATAAGCTTTTAGGAATTGTGAAATACTAGACAAGCTTTCACGAACGCTACCATACCTAGCTAAAGGTAGCTGGTAGGACAGTACCTCGTAGCTTTTAGGAAAGCTTGTGTACTTCACCATATTGCTGAATCAAAACAAATAAAATTCTACTCCAATACTAGGATACTGCTGTTCTCATATAAAAGCTCATAAAATTCCATTACTCCGATACGAGAGTGACTGTGTTTACAGTTGGTTCTGCTCGGCACGACAAGTCACATCTGTTCGAACAATGGCGAACATCTGAATATTGTAATATTATTTCTGTATCTTTAATATTGCTTTGTGAATATTATATTTCTGAGGACGTACTTATTTTCGAAGTATTGGGATTTACTCGATGAAAAGAATTCTCATAACAAATTCTCATTGTTAAAGAGGAAGTATGTACATATTAAACGTAACACAATATTACGTATTTCAGGAGAACAAACGTAAAAGTATTTTGAAAATCTAAATTGGGGACTCGTGAGTATAGAAACGATGGCTTAGGAACTATGTACGTAACAAACTATATACACGTATAATATACCTATATATATCCTTCCTTAGTCGTGATTGCCAGATCCAACAATGTTAAAAATGCTAGAAAATATGCATAAATGACGTTTGTTGAATCTGGTATTACAACTCGAATCGAATCGAATCGAATCGACGACTGACAATATTATCTTACACTGTGGAGAGTAATTAGATTTTCGTGGACCTCTTACGTCAGAGTGACTAGTCTACTCGAGCGTTAAAACACAATACAAATCTCTAATCTCACATATTAAAGATGACGTAATAGTTGTAATGAATACGACTCTGGGGAGCTACTATTGAAATACTCGAAACAGTTGGACGGGGAACACCCAATAATTTGTTAGGCGTAATGGCGAGTGGTCGGTATTACGCCGCGCCGGACTACGAGTACGTCAATTACAACAATTACCTTTCAAAACGACATTACGTCTGTAAAGAACTAATATGTTACATGGCTATACATGACGTACATCTATGTATCGGTCCCACGGTCACGGGCAATATTCATGGAAGACCACCGCGGCCACCCATGGACCACGATGCTGGGAGCAGCAACCACTCATCGCTCTCTTGTCTCGATCGTCGAAGCAAGCGTCGCCTGGATCTCCTACACAATCGCGTGGTAGTCGACACCAGTTAGTAGGAATAGTTAAGGTTATTTTGTATATGATTAATAAAGTACTAAATTTGTAATCACTAGTTCCTTTTTAAAGTTCCGTACCCAAAGGGTAAAACGGGACCCTATTACTAAGACTCCGCTGTCTGTCCGTCTGTCTGTCTGTCTCCAAG
>DWGJ01003949.1:0-12440 GCA_018246895.1 Aspitha aspitha aspitha | reverse complement strand
GACGCCCTTCCGATCCCGCTTATGTGCGGGCGGGAACTGAGAACTTCAGTCGGCTACGGTCCTGACAAATTTCTTTCGATCTGAACGACAAGCGAAATTTCAACGGAAAATGTGTCAGGTTTAATTTGCGAGAAATAGGTCGTGGTGGGGAGGTTGTGAGAATCCACCGGGTGCAATATACGAAGGGCGTAAGAGATCACCTTTGGGCTTGTCGAGGGCGAGGGCTCGCGCGAAGTGCTCGTCCACCACGGCGGCCACGTCGCCCGCGTAGTGCGTGAACACGACGCAGTTGGCGCTGACGTACTGCGCGCGCGCGCGGCCCCCCGCGCCGCACTCGCCCTCCGACTCCGAGGAGCCGCCGCCTGCCACACAGAGCACACTGCACCCATCTCGCGATGTACGATGTCGCAACACCTACTTTCAGTTTTAAATCGTTTAGGTGGTCTCGTGCGATATGATTTTTATATGCGCGGGTCCGTATGGGTATCTATGTGAACTCGGATGATCTACGTCGGCTTAGTGTGTTTTCGCTCAAACCTATGGACCTACATAATAAAAAGCTTGTAAAATTACCGTCAGCGCTGGCGCGTCCGTGCGCGGAGAGGTCCTCTTCCTTGGCCCGCAGTCGCGGCGAGTGATGCGCGGGCGCGGGGTGCGCGGCGTGCGCGGGGTGCGAGGAGTGCGAGGAGTGCGCGTGCGCGTGGGCGTGCGCGTGGTGCAGGTGCGCATGGTGCGCCAAGGGCAGAGCGTGAGCGTGCGGCGGGGAGCCCGGGGACTGCGCGCCCGACGAGGCGGAGCCCGAGCTGAGGCCGCCCGCACCGCCGCCGCCGTACTCTGCGCCTGCGTTGCTCGCACTCTGCACATTCAGCTGCAACCAGAACGACACGTGTTGACCTCTCGCGAAGGGCCCGCGACCTCACGTGACGTAACATACACCCTGCAGCCTACGACACGTCAGGCTACCACTACAGCCCACGAGACACGCAGCGCCAATACGGCGGATGCACGTGTATGAAATATCTGTAGGTACTAGGTATCATATCGACGTTAACTTCTAAATAAGCGATTATAGCGAATGTAGAGCCACGAACTCTACAATAAATTAATTCCCAACATTCCTTGATGCGTTTAATTCCTTAATACACTGCCGGTCAAAAGCTTGAGAACACTAATAAAAAACTTTGTTTATTAGTAAACATTCTCAAAATATTAGTGATAAATAGTAATCTGCACACCTGCATATTGTAATCTAATTCTTAAAAGCTTATTCTGTTGTACATATATACGCCAAGGAAAGGGCCATAGACCAGCATTGAAGAGCAAACTTTAATGTAGTTACAATATGTGTAAAGTTGAATTTAACCCGATATTTTCACGGTTATCTACGAATATCCGCTGTTAATCTGATTTTGTGATTCGTACAGCCAAGACGTCTCTAAAATGAGAAAAGTTTGCAACAGTAGCATATAAACATAGTAGTAGTTCGCCATAATGAAGGCAAATCAGAACGTGAGATTGCATCTCAACTTAAGTTATCAGAGACTTGTGTTCATGGCACTATTGTACGGTACAAACAAACTGGCAGTAATCAAGCTCGGCCGCGCTCCTACCACTTCTAGTGAAGACACATTTATCGTGGTAACCAGCAAGCGAAATAGATGTCTAACAGCCCCCGAAATTCGTGGTGAAGTCAACAGTGTCTACAGTGAAAAGGCGATTACGAGACGCCAAGTTGTTGAGTAGAATTGCTGTTCGAAAACCTCTTCTAAAACAGCAGAATAAGAAAAAACGGTTGCAATGGGGCCTAGCCTGTCGAGACTGGACTTAAAAAGATTTTTAAAAAGTACTTTGTAGTGACGATTTGAAACATAAATATGGTCCAAAAAGAAGAATTTTCGTTCCACTCTCCGCCGAAGAAATGATGATGCCCCTGTGTGTAGTCCCGACTGTCAAGCTTGGTGGCGGATCTGTTGTGATCTGAGGTGTTTCTCGGGCTACGCGACTGGAAATCTGGTCCAAGTTAACGGAATTATGAGAAAGGAGCAGTATAAAGTAATTTTGGAGGAAAATGCTATTCCCTCCGGACTAACGTTAATCGGCAAAGGATTTACTTTCTAACAAGATGGTGATCCAAAGCATAGTTCAGAATTATGTAGAGGCTATTTAGATGAGAAATAGTCGGAAAGTGTTTGAAAACATGACGTAGCCACCCCAAAGTCCCGATCTTAACCTCATCGAGCTTTTGTGGGAAGAGCTTGAACGAAACTTTCGGGAACAATGTCCTTCTTCACAGCAGGCCATGTTGTGGAATGCCTTGAAAGACGGCTGGAAGAATATCTCGCAAGAGACAATAAATAAATTAATTGCCCGCATCACAAGACTGGTGAAACATGTAATAAATGCAAAGGAGGATATTTTGATGAAAAATCTGTGTAAACTTTCTTTTTTGTATTTTCTTTAGTAACTTAGTAAATTGTATGATTGGAGACTCAAAATGACCAGAATTTGATAGTAGCGAAAGATGCATAACAAGTACACCGAATTGTTTTCAATGTAAACCGTTTTCAATGAGTTTTTTTCCCAATTAGACAGATTTGATGTACCTACTTGATTGTTTTTGATTTTATTGTTTTTCTAAAAATTAATTTATCATTGTCTGTAACAACAACTTGTACTTCTTTGACAATTTACAGTGAAACTGTTTTCGTGGGATTTACCTATTGCCACCACACCGCGCCCTACCCAAATAACACATTATATTAAAATACTAGCTGTGCCCGCGGCTCCGCCCGCATGGAAATCAATGTGTCACAAAGATTTTCCCACGTTAATACCTACCCCGCGCGATAGGATATCCCCTAGGATATTAATGACGAACTTCCATACAAACTTTCATCCCCTATTTCAGTCCCTTCAACCCCCTTTTTTTGCGATAAAAAGTAGCCAATGTCCTTTCCCAAGGTCTCATGTACAGCTGTACCAAATTTCTTTAAAATCTGTTTAGTGGTCTAGGCAAGTCAAGCAGATAGACAGACAGATAGAGTTTCAATTGCATTTATGATATATGTATATTAGTAGGGATTACATGTATTTGTATGACACACATCACAAGAATATAAACCGATGATTCTCCTCCTGAAATGTATCTGTTTTTAAATAAATCTTCTCTTATATCTCTTCTCTTATCTCTTATAAATATGTATATAAGATTAAAAATCCCGTGTCACAATGTTCGTTTGCGAAAACCACGGAACCGATTTCAATAAAATGTTGTACATAGATAGGTATCTATTATCTGATCGAACTTAAAAGATAGGATAGTTTTTATAAAATAAATGAATAATGAAAGTCAATTGTCAATAAATTTTTACATAAACTCAATTTGTGAACGCACGACATTTGTCATATGATTTGACATAATGTAACCACGGCAACGCGCGGTCTGGTCCTCTAGTCTATATATATAAAAGAAAGTCGTTTTAATTAAAATTCAATTTCTGCGTTATTTACGCAGCCTCACAGAAACAGTCTGCCGCGAACCTAGTACGATTCCTGATGTTACTTTTAAACACATTTGCAAATATTTCATTACAATGTAAAATAAAAATAAAATACAAAATATGTAAAATAAATTGTGGTGATCAAGAATAAGGACATTTTTGATTTTATACATCCCACAAGTACATTTAAATGTATGACATTCTGGAAAAGTGCAGCTTCAGTCAGTGCACACGGTCGGCCCGGACGATGTGGGGGCTCCACGACTCAACAATACGTGCTCGGCTCGGGGGCGCAGCACCTCGCATGAGTAGCGTTGACGCTCTACTTCTACATCGAGCTAATATGTACTAAATCATGGAACATCTGGATCTCGACTCTACATTCCAATGCTACACGTCTACGAGAGTTTCAAAAGGTCAGAATAAACGTTTCCAGGAATTTCAGATCACAAGTATACGGGACGCTCCTACATATGTAGCTCTATTTATTGTGAGGTATGAGTATCGTTTAATATTCATTACTCATGCTCGAAGTACTCGACGAATACCTTTTGAAAAGATCCTCGATGCTCGATACTTTGTCGAGCGTTCCGTCGATCGGTCCGACGATACGTTCTAGTTAACGTTGTCGCGACGGTTCGTGCATTTCCCCGGCCGCGGCGATGAAGGAAAATCTGCATCGTTCATAAAAACTAGAACTATTAGCGACGAATAATACGTGTGTCATCCGAAGCGTTCGCGCACAGAGCGCAGCCCGCGCGCCGCCGACATCGAGCCCCTAATTACATTACATTCAATTATTCTTCGTTATAAAAACATGACTCGCCAGATCCCTCGCGCGCACGGACAGATCGGACCTCGTCGCCGACATCCCGACCTCCGTCACTACATAAACAGACGTTCCAGCGCGCCCGCCTTGCCACTACGTAGGCACCTTTAAACTACAAATTCACATTCACTCGTACCTACATACTTATATACGTATATACATTATTCAACATTTCGATGGCCCGTCGTCGTTTGTGATCGGCGCAACATGTTTTTCTGTGCCATTCCCGCCGCCTAACAGACGTCATCGAGACACTCACTGTCTTCTTATTCATACCGCCCCCCCCCCCCCCCCCGGGACTGCTGTTCTGAGGGCACTTCATATTCGTGTTGATATCGCTCGGTGCCTGTTATCGCGCGAGTGTTGCTACAGCTACTCGGGAACGAGACATCCGAGCAGAGTTAACTATTGTACACTCGGTATTACGAGATAACTCGCTAAATTACGTGCAGTTTTGCAATTTGAAATTTGTTATGAGCGGGTATAGGTGAATATCAACTGCCACATATGTCTCACATAGCTCACGACTCGCCACTCGAAGGTCATTACCTACATATGTAAGTGTAGTACCTACATAATGACACTCGGACCGGCCAAAGGCCACAACCGAGTGAGTCACATTGACCCGCTCCGGACGAGGACCGACCGCGGACCCTAGCGGGCGACGATGACGACTCACGGCTGCACTCCTCCGGGCCCGCGCGGGGCCGTGCGAGTGGCTCGCTCGCGTCCTGTTGTTCGATTACTTTACCTAGCCCTATAATAACTACAGATGTCGATGGCCACGGAACATATGAATTTTCTTGACCTAAAATACACAAACAAATGGTGACCTCCATTAGAACTCAATTTAATTATAGCGGTTTTAAAAAAGAAGTAAAAGGAACCAAAAAAGAACTGAAATATGTAAGTGAATAACTATATATTGAAGTAAAAGGAACGTTAAAAACGTTGTTTAGGAACTCTCCCGTCGCACTGATCATCGGGCGGAGCGGCCGGCCGATGTGCCCAGTGGCGGCGGCTGTTCGACAACAATGACTGTTGCCTCAGGCCGCCTGGCACGCGGGTGCAGTGATCGGCGACCCCGGCTGCGGCGCCTGCGGTCGTAGGTTCGATTTGGGACCCGATGGCCGTGTGAGATGTCCTCATGTACCTGCTGTATCTACATACATATATCTGTACAAGTTGTATCTGAAGAGTTTTTTTGAATGTTTAGTTGTACGCGCTAATCTTAGGAACTACTGGTTCGAATTGAAAAATTATTTTGTGTTGAATAGTCCATTTATCGGGGAAGACTATAGGGTATATAACATCACGCTATGACTAATAGGAGTAGAGCAGCAATGATAAATGATACAGAAACTTTAGAACCTTTAGATCTTTGTATCTAAACACCTGCAGAGTATTATACTAAACAATGTTTTATTTTTGTACTTATATATATTTCACATATTTTTGATTTTTGATGTTTCTATCTCTTATCACAATAACTACGTTTATGTCCAAAATTTCAATTAAAAATATTACGTTATTTTCGAGGCTATTGACTCCTTATCTAAATAAAAGCGTTCATTAGTTATTATTATTAGCCTAGCCATTTAATATATGTAGATCAAATTGTCTTTTACGCTAAATACTTGTATATGAATCGAATAAGTAATAGGTTTGAGGAAAAGTAATCCATAATTTTGTCGGTAGTTGGTTTTAGAGATCGATATCTTGAACAGTATGGATCAAACTATGTTATGTTGATGCTCACTTGAAAGCTGAAATTTCACACTAAATTAAAATCATTTTCTGTTTTGTATTTAATCCATTTTATTTCGAGTTGCAATGCGTTAAAAATGGAAGTTAACAGAGAGAAAATTCGACGAATTTTGCAGTTATTCTTTGATAAAGGCGAAAATAGAAGTCAGGTAGCTGAAATTGTGAATGACGTTTATGATTCCGATATTGTAACAGACAATTACATGCAATTTTGATTTCATCGACTCTGTGTAGATATTTTTGCTGTCAAAGTTTAACTTCGCGTAGGGAAGCCCGGCGTCAAAAATATCGATGAAATCACAGAAATGACCGCAGTTGACGGACAATCTCACAGTTGTGGCATTGCCCAGGAGCTGAAGATCGACCATATAATATGGTTTAAAACAACCATTTGCAGAATGTTGAATTCAAAGCTTGATGAATTGGTGCCAGACCAATTAACATACAAAACCATGATGAACAAATTTCCATCTGCAAAGGCATAACCAAATTGAATGAAATCGACCCATTTCTTAAACGGACGGGGACTGGAAATGGGAAAGGGGTTATATACCACGAGTGTGTGCGAAAAATATCGTGGACAAAGAATGGTGAAGCAGTACAGTCACTGAACAAGGTTCTACCGTGCATTTTGTGGGAGTGCAAGGAAATTAATTATTGTGAGCTGTGTACTTCCATGTGGCCAAACACGTCATTTGGACGTCGATTGTCAATAACTAGACCGTTTGCATGTAGCAACACATACTAGCTGGACTAATATCAGCTTTTATTTGAAAAGAGCAGCAAATGAGAAGGCAGCAGTGACATGTGGCCGCTGCCGCCCATGGACATCTGCAACCGACTCCTGATAGAGCTATAGGGACCGTTAATGTGAATTCAGTTAGTATACATTTGTCTAAATTGTGTACATTTATATAGATTGTAGGTACCTATAGGTATATTACACACATTTGCATAAATACTCGTAAATGTTCTGGGTTTGCGTTGATATGATTTTTAATTGACTTTTATATGGAGAAAGAGTGAGCTAACAGGGAACGCAGGTTGCTATCGCGACCGTGTCGTCATGTGGATGCGTGTCGTAAATTACAGCGATTTACAACGCGCGGGCGGCAGGTGGCAGCTGCGGCCGCGGCCGGCGACCGCTTGTCGACTTTTGCCTAATTATGTAACGAAATGAATACGACCGCTGTTGTCAACAAACCGATGCGTTCCATCGGCGCGTCGTCGCCCGAGAGCGGCCCGAGAGCGGCCCGAGAGCGGCCCGAGAGCGGCCCGAGAGCGGCGCCCCCCCGCACCTCAGCCTCGGTGCAGCAAGCCGACCCGCTACACGATTGCTGCCATCTTTTTCATACACCTACCTACCTATAGCTATATCGAGCACCCCATGCTTTTTTCACAACAATTCTAATATTTTTCGTTTATTATGTTTATTCTACGTACTTATATTAAACTATGTTTCAGTTTTTAGTTGTACACTTTTGTTCCAGGTACGACCGGTCGTAACCAATATATGTATGTAGACCATATTTGAAGTTCACGTCGCTCGGCAACTTATAGCTTCGAGAACCATGACTTCCTTATGCCATTACATAGGTACATAAGTAAGGAGGTACTTCCTCCCTACGTCGGTTATTTATTTTAACCGTACTCAAAATTCTTTCGTTTATTATTTTTCACGTTTGAACCATCCATTGTATGATTCTATAGGTACAAATTACTTTTTAACTCCTACATTCCAAGCGGAAGGTTCATAGTTTTTAGGCAGTATTCATCTTATGGCTAACCCAACACGCAGTTACGTCTAGCTCGAGCCGTGATATATCGCGGAAGGTCGTCATAAAGCAACATAATTCTCGGAACGTGCGGCGCGCCCGTGGTCGGCGGCGGGGAGGCGAAGCGGGTCGCGTTTTTGCGCGCGGCTCGCCGTCCGACCGGCTCTCGCACTACACGATCCCACACTGCCGCCACACCAATATCACCAACTGTATGAATGGTTCTATTTAAACATTACAATTCCAACAACGTTCATTTAACGGCGGGAATTCAACGGCGCCGTCGAGAGGAGCGTCGGTTACGTGTCGACGCTCGCAGATGTGGCACTCGGCTCGCCCGAGCCGACCTGGGTTTCATTGCGTAGAAGAACGTCCCTATTTCTCTAAGATAGGTACAACAATGAAATTGTTGCCTTAAAACGAGCGAAAAACAATGAATCGGTCCAGTTCGGTAGCTGTAAACGAGCGGCGAGACGCGAGACCTATTAAAAGCTTTTCCTTGTAGAGCCGCGGCCGCCGCGCCGGTTCTAAGTCCTTTTGGATGTCGCCGTCCGCGCGGAATTCGTCCTCGAGCCGCCGCGCACCGCCCGATACGCTAGCGACCTAGTAATTGTTATTCTTATCTCATGCCTCTCCGCATTTCGTTCCATGAAAGAACATGTTTATATACAATATATTTATATTAACGTCGGTACATACATAGACACAGTCGCGAACCGAGGGATCCCGAGGCACCGGCCTCCGTGTGCGGCGGGCGCGTGGCCCGGAGGCTTGCCAGGCGGATGTAACCGAATGGATTAATATCAAACTAAAACAACCCTTACTTCCAACAATCCTACGGATAATTGTCGGATTCCGGCGCCACTCTTCCGAATGAACTTTGTGTTTTCTTTATGAAAACTGATCAATCTATTGAACGTAGAGTTGAGAATCTCAATTGAAAAACCTTTTAAAAATAGCAAAAAAAGAAAAAAATACAGAAAGTGTTTAAACCATTGCCGTGCGAAAGCGTGCAGTGACGATTGATTTTATTTGCAAATTCCTCAATGAATTGATAGCAGTTTAACATACCTTCTCAGTATTACACATATTTCTGTATGCACAGCATATTTACGGCACTTATCTTCCGCGAATATTTACTTTAGATACCTACTTAACTTTTTTTTTCCTTTTTGTTGTACTGTGAGAGAGACGATCTAAACACCTATACCCACTATGTTTGTACGTGTCAAAGTTAAAACGGAGAAAATGAACTAATAATATATACATAATATGCAAACGATCGCATATCGATGAGATTTCACGATAACAGGAAAAAGCGGGTGCCAATTGCGACAGGTATTGATGTGGTAACGTGGTAACCCGACACCGGCAGCTGACACTTTATTGGGCATCGTAACATCGGCGCTGAAATAATTAGAGGCAATTAATTGACACGGCGTCCCCCCCGTCCCCCCCTCCCAGCCCGCGAACGAGGTAGTTATCTGCTATCATCACTCGACATTGAAACCATATAAATCTTAATTCCCACTCAGCCTGTTCTATGCTATTTTACCGATATCACGAACGCAAAACTCTGTCTCGATGGATCAATATTTGTCACTGTTTCACTCAAAAACTGCTAACGGATGCTGTTTTCAATAACGTAGCCTTAACACCAGAATAACATACGCTTAGGTACATAGATACATATAATAGTTGCACACAATGAGCGAGGCGGGCGGGGCTCTCTCCGAGTTCCCTTAAACACTGAGGCCTCTGCCTCGAATTTAGCGCTCAGCGCGGCGGGCGGGCAACGCAGACGTGTTCTCGAAACCAAGGGACAGATCGCGCGGCGCTGTAGCGGCCTAGTGTGGTGTCACCGAGATATTTGTTTTTATTCGCGAACGAAATGTCTGAACAACGTCGACAACATCTTTTTGATTCAAATTTATTTCTAACACTCGATTTTTGGCGGGCAAAAGAAGTGATTCCCTACCTATAGGGCAAAGAAAATAAAAGTTCTTATGGAAATTATCAAATTATTAAATTATCGAATTATTATAATCGAAATCATTAAATTATCGAGTTTTACGGAAACTATGAAGAACAGAAACAATGTCCCGACAATGCTACGTCTACACCAGAATGACTGTAAACACTTTTGACTATATTCTTGAAACTATCACGGGGGATTTAGTCTGTCATTAATCCAAAACCTTATAGAGGCTTATCTCCAGAAGAAAAAGCTAGCACGTCAGAGGACATTTTGACACGTCACAATTTTTTGTGACGTGTCAAAGAAGTACCTAAGAATGAAGCTCGCCCCCCAATTTTACGATTCTTATTTTCGTTTCAGTAGCTTCGGACATGTTACGACGAGATTCAATTAATCGGTCAAAAAAACAAAAAATGTATTTCATGTAAGTTAACATTACGAGAAGGTTCGGTCTCCGATACAAAAAAATATAGATAAATTTAATGCAAAACGCAATCTTCAACAAGCTCTGAAATTAATATTAGAATCTTATTAAAGTTATCATATAGGTAGGTCATATTTTAAATGTTTTCGGCATTACTCGTGGCTGCCATTACCTATAGACAAACCTATTCGTGTTATTATAATGAAATAAACCATATAACGGAGACATTTTATACGTTTGTACCGAATTCTTTGGGTTTTTAAAGTAAACATACGGCTTCCTCGAGGGACGTTATCGTTAATTTTTATGTAATTTATTCAAGCGGCCGCCGCGCGAGCTTCGCGGCGCACGTTTCAACGCGCTACAATTAATTACCAGCAATAAATATACCAAAGGTACATACGGCCGCGCCGCCGGCCTCTGGCGGGCCCGAGCCCGAGCCCGAGCGGCCCCGAGCGGCCCCGAGCGGCGACTCTCATGTTAACGTTGCTTTCTGTCTTACGCACTAAACTGATGTACGAGTATGTTGTACTTGAGAGCCAACTCGATCCCGCGCCCACTGCCGGCCCGGGGCGCCTCCACCGCTGCGATCGTTTCTACCGCTGTGCAATTGTTATTAAAATAATTGGTATTTAGGTCTGCCAAATGCGATAGTCAGTTCGCGAGTACCATGTTTTAAAGGCGAACATGTCGATTCGCAGGAGCAGCGGCGCATGTCGACAGCGTCTGCATGCGGCCACGGGCCACACATGCCGTCGCCGTTCCCTGGGTTCCTAGCGGGGCGGGTGGAGGTCCCGCTCTAGGCGCCCGCGACCCCAGTCTCCCGACCGGCGGGAGGAACCGTAGCCGCACGCTAGTGCCGAGCTCCAGGGGCCGCGCGTCGCCCTTCATCCTGCATTACATCCGCAGCCACCGACGATATTAACGGGAATGCAATCCGATGAAAAAATCATTTACATACTAGGCGTCTCTTTCTTTTATGTAGCAAATAAACAATTTTTTTCATATTCAAAAGTGATTATGATTACGTACAGTTTCAACTTTTTGGTGTAAAACAGTGTTAAACAGAATTGTGTTTAAGATGTTTAACATGAAGCTGGCGTGACGATATGTGCCTATGTATGTGTTTAAGATCACGTTTGTCACCAGTTCGAGAGATCGCTAGACGTCTCCGGGAGCCGTGTGGCGGTCAGTATGTAGCTGCCGATATAAACACGCCTTTATATCGTCTTATTGTTCTACGTCTGGACGAGAGGCTCCCTGCACCCATATTGCCGCTGGCGTCCGACGCTAATTAGATGCATATTACAGTGGATCTACCTCCGACCTACTGTAACTGTACTAAACCCGTGTTTAGTTCGTACTCACGATACTCTCACTAAACATGGCATTCATGACGCGTAACGTTTAACACGGGAGCTATCGTTTTTATGTTGAAAGCTCCCGGGTATTTCAAATAATGTTCACTTGTTCGCGTGGTTCTCGACCGAAACAGTTGGGATTACATCAAATTGTTGAATAACGGAGAGAAATTCTGAAGTAGTGGCAGAGAGACACAACTTATAGTAAAACCCGGATAATTGCCTCGATGGAATATTTGCCTCGGTTTTAAATACAGAATGTTAGAAATGTTGGTGGCGTTAGTGTTTGATTGTAATGAAAACTGCGCCCCTCGCAGGCTTCAGGGCCGTAAAAACATTTGGAGAAAGTGCGTGCCTTTTGTCGTAGTGAGCAAAAGTGTTCAGCGGCAAGACGTTTTCGGGCCTCAGCGTTATATTGGTAAGACATTTTTACTGAATATTGTTGTTCCTGATTGTGATTTCGGTCCTCTTTTTGTTTCTTTGCATGCATTAGACTTTTAGTTACACTGTTTGTTATATTTTATTGTTAAATTGTTTTTATTTATTTTACAAATGTTAAGGGAAAATATCCGTATCAAAAAGGATAGTTGCCTTTAATTATAACAATTCCTTTTGCGGATAATTGCCCCTACAACAACTATTAGCAAAAATAAATACTTTTGTTTCTTTTCTAATGTTATTCTGACTATAACTTGTTTTAATTTAAATAAACATATAACTGTTTTGTCTTGTACCGAACTTGACGGGGTCGGGAGCCGGCGGTACAGACTCGAAGTTAATAGCTTACGAGTTTATATAGTAGTGGT
>DWGJ01003948.1:0-12443 GCA_018246895.1 Aspitha aspitha aspitha | reverse complement strand
AACGTTCATTGTTTACATTCTGGTTGTCAATGTCAAACAAAAAGTCCAAAGAAATGTCAAAGAATTATTTTTTATTAGGATCGAATTTCGACCAGTAGGCGACCACTAGTATAGGATAAAAGGACCATGTAGAAATATAATTGGATTTAGCTATATTGATAAAATTTGTTGACAATAAAAAAATACCTATGCTATTTTGAATCTCAATAGATTTTTCCGGTGTTAACATGATTTCTGAGTTGTCATATGGAGATCTGAATTTAACACCTTCCTCAGTAATCTCAGCTAGCTTTAGTAAAGAAACCATTTGAAATCCTCCTGAGTCTGTCAACAAAGCTCTTTTCCAACCCATGAATTTATGGAGACCTCCTGCTTTTTGTAAGACTTCAATTCCAGGTCTGTTGCCAAGATGATATGTGTTTCCAAGAATGATTTCACAGTCCAAGCATTCCAATTGATCTGGCAGCAGTCCCTTCATGGTACCCTAATACATAAATTATTACTTACTACCTATACATATAAATCATGACTGCAAAAACACTGAACTAAGAAATTTCCAGAAGTTTCAGTTTATTCAGTTAAAGTTAATTTAATACCTAAACGTTCAATATTAGTTGAGGTTATAATAATATTAAAGTTATACCTGTGTGCCTACAGGCATGAACACCGGTGTTTGCACTACATAGTGAGGTAGTTTCATGATACTCGTACGTGCTCTAGTAACTGTGCATTCTGATTGTACACTAAAAGATAGAGCCAAGGATTTTGTACCCATTTTCTGTCCTAGATAAGTTAAGAATGCTATCTACAGTGTTTTACTTTACTTTCTACAAGACTATCTGTATTAATGCCGAATTGAATTGAATATTATATTCGTTTCATGTGACATAACTAATGTCAAAGTCAAATTAATTAATGTGTCTCGTTTCGCCTGATAAGCATATTAAGACCACAGAAATTATATTGTCCAGTTTTATATAATCTTTTATTATATAAAAATAAATTATTTGTATTTTTTACATTAAAATGTATTGCTGTCGTTATCCCGATATTGTTTTTATAAACCATTATTTTTATGTGTCGCATGATCATGACCAATAATAATTAAATTTATCAGGGATGTGAAATTAGTGCAAAAGAAACGATTAAATAAAAATCGATTTTTCTAAATTATTCAACTTATACAACTTATTCAATTAATCAACTTATACGTATGAACTTCGACATTTTTATCCAAGGCATAGATGGTGATGTTCATAAATTTGAAACTTACTGCAAGATTTTTTCATCCGTCGCATAGATACGAGCTGTTTCTGAAAATCGATTTAAAAACGTTATTTATATAATCGATTTAAAAAAAATCGATTAATATAAATATAAAAATCAATTATAAGAAAATAATAATCGATAATTTTTTAACGTCCCTAGAACTTGGTTGCAATGTGTGGTGTGCAGTACAAACATATTGGATAGATTATGGCAATTTTTTCAATCCAACATATAATTATTATTTGCATCAATTTACAACTGTTTCTCATGTATCTCAGTTATTAGGGGTTTTTATAATTTTACTTGTGCAAGATTAGTTTTTAAGTATCTAGTATATATCCGTGTAGTAAAACATGATTATATACTTATATACTTTGGGGCATAAGTACTTCGTCAATAAAAGAAAAAATAGTACCTGTGTAGTCATTACTTCTATAATTAATAAATTGCTTCAACTTTATAAGTTTCCACGTTCAAATATTGGATTATTCGGTCTTATTTATTTTCAAGTCAACGAAACTGTTGTCAACTGTCAAGTGTTGTCACAGTTGTCAAATGGAATTGTCAATGCTATTGCAATTCTGTGATTTCTGTGTGAAACTGTGAAATATATGTATGTTTCAAGAAAGTAAGAATAACCTATCTACAAGTCTTACTCGTGTAATAATTTTTTCGTGTACTAATAACATTGTCAGTAACTTTTATGTGGAATTTTGATTGAAGTAAAATTTAAAGTGGTGTGCTTCACAAAATTGATATTTATATGTACTGAAAGGATGTCTAGCGCAATCTCTACGCAATTCGTGAGTAGAAATTTTACAACTAATTGTAAAAAGTAGTGGTTCATGTTGTTTTACAAACGAAAATAATAATTTGAGCATTCGGTTTCATTCAAATTACCCGGTTATACGTGGACTGTGTTAGATTTTTCTTACCACGTGCCTTAATTTGCGGAGTCTGGGTTCAAGCCGTATGAAGAAGAGTTACCTATATAATATTTTTTATTTGGATTTTTGCTGTAAATGTTATTAAAAAATCTTGATTTTAAAGTTTTTTTCAATAATTTTTTTATGGATACATTGGTTTTTACTCTTTCATGCAAGGGGTAATAATTATTGCAATTTTTTGTACGCAGTTTTTTTTTTATAAAATTATTTTTATTTGTTACAACATATAACATTTTCAACCTTAATACATGACTCTATTGTAGTCCAGCTGGTAGTGCAGTAGAATTTCTGTGGTGCTTTTGTTAGTCATGGTTCAAATCTTGGTGCATGTAAATTTTTTTATTTCTTTAATTTGATTGTTTTGATTTGTTTTCAGTATCTCATATAATTTTAATGAAAATACTACAAATGATTTTTATATACTGTCTCTAAACATATTTTTTTTACAAATGAATCCAAAAGAGATTGAGACTGAAAAGAAAATTGTAATAAAAAGTAACTCTGTTTCAAAAAATGGAGTACAACAGGTATTTGTTTTGCCACCAAACTTGTTACAAAAATTGGGAATCAATTTGGGGAATGTGGAAAGTACCCATGTATCCTCAGATTTGGAACTGAAAAAGTCAAGTAAGTTTTGTATATTGATGACCTTTGCGATAAAATCATGTCATTAAAACATTATAATACCATTCATACAATATAGTTTTGATAAAAATATATTAAGTGACTATCAGCTTTCTAAACCAATATGGGGAATCTTATTTTATTATTTCCTTTGAAAATACTATATTTTCTTTTCTTTTGTTTTTAATTTTTGCATTTAATAAATTTCTTTGTGCTTTGAATAAATAAATGTGACTGTGATAGGCTGGCTTTTTAATATATGTGATACAACTTCATGATCGATATCATACATACTCATCTATTTTTATTTGTACATCACAGAATAAAATTAAAATTGTCATAAAAAGGAATCTTCTTCAATCTATCAAATCTTTTATAACTTCCAAACTCAAAGAAATTGGTATTAATATTAGCAAAGGTTTACCTAATGATAATAATGATGGATGAAAATTGTGTTTTCTTAAATTATGATTTGAATCTGTTCCACAATAGACAAATGAAACTATGCACATTCGATTGATATTGTAATAGTAGTATAGTGAACATACTACATACTATTGCTTTTTAATATGACTAGAGTTGGCCCATTAGTTGAAATTCCGCCACAAAAATAAACATTTGATACAATCTTTTAGTTTATTTTTTGAAGCGATGTAAAAGCCTCTGGTGTTGCAAATGTCCATATTCGACGTTACCATCAGGTGGCCGTCTGCCTGTTTGCCAGCTTAAGTGATATAAAGAAGTTTTTTTTATTTTTTTTATTGAATCGCTATCAAACAAAAAAGAAGAAAAGGGTTGACAAACAGGGAAGAAAAATGTACAGACTGTTTTGCCTTTACCTATTTAAGTATATGTACATACATACATACATAGCGTCACGCCAGGTCCCTCATGGGGTAGGCAGAAAGCATATTATGTATATATGTATTAGTTAATAATTATTATTTAGTTATTTGATTGCTTTATATTGACTATTATTAAAAAGTTATACACGATAGTACTCCATTATTTTCATTTTTCTGATTAAAGAAATAATTTGAGACCTACTGCATGTACTGTAGTGGTAGACTATATAGTGATTAACCAAGTGGATAAGTTTTTATATCTTGTATGTCCTTTTGAGCAGCGAAAAGATGTAATGCACAGATTAGTATGAATGGGGTGTTGGGTGAGCTACTGAGTAGCCATTATTGGGGCCAATGAACTCAACTGACCACACACAATTCCATGCTTATCCAATGTTAGTATATGGAAGTGACAGTTGGTTTTGTACGAAAGTAAAATAAACACAGTCGAATATGTGGTTTAACTCTAGTCACCTGAGTTTGTAATACAGCTAGATAAATGAAAGATACTTTGGGTAAAAGAGAGTATTGGTGTAAAAATGACAGGCCATATTTTGTAGGTTATGACATGAGGAAATAATGGACGATGTAATAATTACTAAATTGATAGACAATGCCATTAATAATGGTTGTTGGTGCTTAGGGACCTCAAGACTTTCCTGTTTCAACCTAGGTCTGATATTGGATACTGGAACAGTCAAGGGTGCCCAAAAGGGTGCTTATGTATGAAGAGGAATGATGAATGTAGAATAAGCATGTGGCTTTTATAAGCATAAAAATATATGTAACTCGTTGGTTACTGCAGACCCCATTACGGAACAATCTTAATATAATAATAATGTGTACAGTATAATATGATGCTATAAAATATTCTATTGTGTTAAAACTATGACTTGTTTTGGCTTATTTATTGATGGAACTTCACATGAAGGTCACACTAGTTAATACGGAGTACTTACGTTTGCATTAAATTGTCATAAATATGTTATACAAAATATGTTAGATCTCAGCTTAGTGTTTACTCATATTATTTATGTTAAAATTCTCAAAGAGTTTGAGAATAATAAATAACAGCAACTAAATAAATATATTCATGTTTGCTTGTGATGAACAAAAAATTAAATGAAAAGTGTAAATAGATACTCTTTTTTCAGGTGTAACCAATGTGTATGGTAGGAAACAAACTAAATCAATTAAGCCAATCTCTGAGAAAACGAGCAGTAATGTTGATAATGAATCATCTATTATACATACTGCAAATTTAATGAAACAGTCTGTATTTTTGAGCCCTACTTTTAACATTCCAAATATAAGTAACACACATTCTTCTTCAGAGCAAGATGTGGGGAACAATACAAAGCTTAGTTGTACTACTGAAACGGGTGAAACTGTAAAAGCTATAAGGGATTTGGAGAATGGCCCCACTTTGTCTGAAGCCACATTAGAGCAGTTATCTATAGAGAAAAACGAAAGCAACAACAAAGTACGAGTAGAAATAAATCACAGCATAACTGATGTAGGTCGATTAAGGGAAAATGAAAATTTGCAAATACGTAATGAACCTTCAACATCCGGTGATAATAATTTGCCAAAAGCCGTAAAAAATACAATTAGTATTATTTCCGAGGAGACTGTTACTCTTTCTAAATTGAGCGAGTTAAATGTCCAAATTCCTGTAGTGACTACAATGCTTCCTGCTTCCTTAAATACTATAATAGAGAAAAACAAAAAAAGATTTATTTCTCAATTTCAAATCTCGCCCACTTTCACTAAGGATCTTAATGACCATAGTCACAAGGAGCTTAACAACCAAGCAGAAATACTGAGTAATAATGAAATTGGGGCACAAATGGTTTTCAAGACAGTTAGCAACATCTCTAAAGATGATAAGACAAAAATTAATAGTCCGGAACAGGAGCATTTAGTTTACAAAGCTGTTAATTATTGTGATAGTGAAAATAATCGAAATCCAATACGAATCACTGATATCAAAAGAAAGATACAAGAAAGTGATAATGAAAACGCTGGAGGAGAAACACAGGAACCTCTTTGTAAACAAAACAGTCCTAGATTGTTGAATTATAAAGACAATAATGAAATTATTAATGATTCCGATAATATAACTAACATGATATTTCAAGAAAGCAAAAATACAAATTCTAATTGTAACGGTTGCGAAAGTATTGAAGCAAATAGTCCTATTGTTCACGATTATTCAGATATTACTACATATGCAAAGAATAAAAAACACTTAACAAATAATAATGATATGTTAAGTGATGATGTAAATATCGTAATACATGTTAGATATAATGAATCAGATGAAGTTGAGATTGCAGATGATACACAAGACCTGCAGTATAACCTATATAATGACAATATTATAAATCACAATAATTGTGATTATGTTTTGGGCGAAAATTTTACCTCGATTTCGAAATCCGATATCAGTGATAATGAAAAAAACAAAATTGAAATAAATAAACTATTGATTGACAATGTTATTTTACAAAAATCCAAAACAAATGACCTTCATGTATCATCTAAACAACGTATAAATGAAACTAATGTCTCAGAAAATCATTCCCAAGTAAAAAATGAAGCAGTTGGAAATACCAATATCAGTGATGATTTTGAATTGGGTCGAAAAAGGACGTTATCAGATGCTAGTATTGGTAATGAAAGAAATAGTGGATTGAATCTGACATTGAATCATAAAAGAAATAATTTGGTATCGAAATTATGTATCCAGGGTGTCGAAAAACCTGGTGGTATAAACATAAACGGAGGACAAAATAGTGTATGCATAAAAACGTACTCAAATGTAAAAAAAAGTAGGAAGATTGACAACAAAGCTTTCACTATTAAAACCATAAAGAATAAACAACCGACATCTGAAAATAATGTTATAGATGATCATAAAAAGAATATTTCGATGAATTTACAACAATTTTGTGTATGTAAAGATTTCGGTGTTTTAGCTTATTATCTATCAGATGAAAGCTACGAACATATTCACTTTTTGGGGAAAAGATCTTTAGATTGCAGTACCGACCTTATTTTTAGTATATATGATGATTATAAAATAATAAACTTTGAAGAGAACACAGAACACCATGTTCTTGTTAAAGATAATAATGACAAAATGGGCATAGAATGCATTTGCTGGAATGATGCAGACACAATACTGAGTAATTCTGACAAAGGATTTGAGAATAATCCGAAACAAATAAGATTAAAAGGGTGCTACTTGAATAATTCGAAGTATGATGTTAGCTGTGTAAGTTTGTAGGGGCAATTACAACCTATTCTGCTATAGGGGTTTTTTCTGCAAGTTTTCTATTGTTCTCATTTGTATGCATTATTTACAGCACACAAATGTCAATGTATTATCTAATGACAATAATATGACATTAAATCGGCATGTGGATGAAGAAACGATTTCTTTCAACAATCAGAATTCAAAAATGTGTATCAGTTACAACACAGACGAATCCCATTTGCAAAACGTGTCAAGGGTAAACGATTGTTTTTCTTTGCACAGGTTCCTTATTTGTTATTTTTCTATACTAACGTTTTTTGCATTCCTCTTTTACATCTCCAGAAACGCAAAATATCTGATACTTCCAATAATGAGGCTTCGGATAGTAAAAAAATAAACAATTCTATAAATTATGAAGTTTCTGAAGGGGAGCTAACAGGTATAAAGTTGGAAGATTATGTTGGCCAAATTCGGTTCAAAGTAGAGGTAAGCGGTATTTTTGTTTTATTACAATTCGCGCTTGATGACAAAAAAAAGCCTGTTAGATATTATGATGTTTCTTATGTAAATCTTAGTACTTCAGCACAGGCTTTGTTAAGGTTATGACACCCCGAAATTTACTGTATTTCCTAAATGCGTAGCAGATTACTTGATAAAGAGTTAAATTTATTATAAGAATTCACGTTTGGAATTCTCGAACACATGCATTAGGTAATTAGGTAGAAACAAATATATGTAGGCCCGAATGACTGACAAACTTCACCTTCGCTGGGTCAGTATTTTGTTTTGTTTTTTTCGGCTGAAATTGCAGATGCGGCCGAAACCAGAATTGTTGGTCAGAACTGGCCAAAACCGTAATCACAAGTTAGGTTGGGAATTAGTTAAAAGTTAACAAGCGTAATTTGTAATTATTACGTATTCGGTTTGTGTAATGTTTACAGTAACGAATAATTTCAGAATAAACTGAATACTGCAAACGAGGAGAGTTTTGAAGGTGGCTTCGTAAAATGTGGAGTTTGTAAAGTGGATGTCATAAATACGGAATGGTCAGCACATATAGCTAATACCCACGATTATCTGGCGTGGAAGGTTGGAGAAACACCATTAGTAAGTATCACGGTGATAGTTTCGTATAATATTGAATTTATTTGTTTGTTCGCTTATGATATTGCAATAACATAACTGTTTAGGCAGGCACGACATGCTGAGTTCAAGTGTAGAGATATGAGATTATTTATTTTTATTGCGTGTTGGGCTGTGGGTGCAAGAATAATTGTCACTTAAACTTCATAATTAAGTTTTATGAAGAGCTGTTATCGCAAACATATTACATCACACTTCGTAAAGAGCCTTATGTATGAGTATATATGTATGTATCATAAATACATAATTACGTATGTAATCATCCCTACTTTAATATTATGAATACGAAAGTAACTCTGTCGGTTTGTATGCAACGCTTTCATGCCTAAACTACTGAACCGATTTTAATGAAATGTGATAGAGTGATAGACTTGACCTTGAGAAAAGACAGGCTACTTTTTTTCGCGAATAAAGGTATTGAATGGGCTACAATGAGGGATGGAAGTTTGTATGGGAGTTTGTCATTGTCGAAGATAAAACCATGAAAATTAGTATTCCAATTCAAATTCAAATCCTTGTATTCATTATAAGATATATCCATACACTCAATGAAGGTCATATTTTAGTAATCGTACTTCAGATTTGTGCGCCCCTCAGGCTCGCCCCTCAGGCTCATAGTAGACCGGGACAAAAAAGCCCGCGAAAAAAAACTCCCATCACTCGTTTTAATAACAAATTTGGAATAAAGTTAGCCATGCTGCAGTATGGCTACAGTCCGATAAAGAACACACGTGACAGCCATCGTGTGTGTCAGTATCAGTCAGCCTGCCGTCATCTGCTTACAAATTTAGGCAGTTGATAAGAAATTAATAAATATATTACACGAGGCTGAAATAGGAATTGAAAATTACTACATATTAACCTTAGTTTGAAAGACCAACACAAATACATTTATGTTTACTATTAAAATTACAGAATAAACAGGACGAAGATGAGATAAAGGCACATTTGCAGCGTGTCGTGCAAGATTTGGGGCAGTTGGTGTGTCGCACTTGTGGTGTGACTAGAAAATACGCTAAATCGTTTCTGCAGCATATTAAGAGATGCAGTAGTTTACCGGTATGTACTTACCTGTATAATTCTGTGTTTTGTATTGATGAACACTTTTTTATATTTTTATGATGACGTGTAAAAATGCTATGTTACGCATTTAGACACGCTATTTCTTAGAAGCTTGGCTGTGTTTATTTATTATCAATTTTACTTTGCGAATATGACTTGAATCGGTCAATTTGACCTGTACAGGAACCTGACGCTACAAATGCTTTAGAGGGTGTAGTCGAGTGTGCAGTGTGTCACACTGAAGTAGAGAGCTCTCAATGGATCCAACACATTGCTAAGGAGCACAATTATCTCGCTTGGAAAGTCTACGAAAAACCATTGGTGAGTAGTCTTTAATGCGTGTAATATATTGAATCAAAATATGATCAATGATTCAGCTCTGCTTTCTGAGCGTTGTAATTAATTTTATTACATTTTCTTTGGTTATAAGAAAATCCCAATTTCTTCCAGGATTTAAACGATAACAATCAACTGTGCTACCATTTAAGCAAAATAGTTAAGGCTGTCGGGGTACTTAATTGTGTAAAGTGTGGTTTCGAACGACGCTATGCAAAAACTTTCGTGACGCATGTGAAAAATTGCATGGAAAATGTAAGTAGGGATGATAATAACACAGATTTAGAGTTTGGCTTGTATTATGTACATGAATTTTACGATTAACTTTCGTAGGGATTACCATCAAATGACGTCAGCTATAATAATGGAGACCCCGAAGAAAGCGTGATTTGCGGTGTGTGTAAGGAAGAGATGAAATTTAAACAGTGGCTAACACATATACAGAAGCAACACAACTATCAGGCGTGGCGGGAAGGCGAAACGCCTTTGGTAAGTGACGCGATATTGAATAAAAATAGAAATATTTTGTTTCCATATGATGACACAAAAACACATAATCAAGATACTGTTACAAATAAGACGACAACAAATTACATTTAAATAAGAGATACATAAATTTAAGACAAATTCACAGTTCTGCCTTTGCTGTGTTATTGCGCCCAGGAAAAGGAATTCTCTCACCATAACGCATTTTTAATGACCATTTAATAACCAGGACCGATAACTCAAAAAGACAAAACAAGCACACGAACCATTTCAATGGCCCAAGCTTGTTTTAACAGTATAACGTGTCTTTTTCAGGATTTGCAAGACGAAACATCCATTCGAAATCACTTGTACGGGATATTGCAGGAGAGCGGGCCGCTCGTGTGCGCCAAGTGCGGCAAGTCTCGCAAATACGTCAAATTATATCTGCAACACATCGACACTTGTACGGGACCGGTTAGAAAATGTTACATCCTATAATATTTGTTTTTTCTTGTGTTTCATAATAAGCAAATATACCTACGACTATTTTACAATTTTATTTAGTTTTGCCATCATCTCTGAATCTATTCAGGCTATTGTGTTCATATTTATTCATAGACATTTTTAACCTCGCTGTCCAATGCGATAAAGCTTCTTGCATAATGATACATTAGGTTACATTGATCGCCGTGTTTTGTTATTAGTTCTGTTTAAGCCTCCATCTAAACTTGTATCGGCATTAACAATATCCCGGTTATACATGGCTACTTCGTATATCTTACTAAGGTCTTTGTTAATAGAGCATTCTTATTGCGTAACTGTTTAACTAATGAGTCTTGAATTAATTTCTGTAACCTTTATGTCAATTTGGCAAAAAGTATCTAAAGATGTTGAAAGCCACTATTGTTAGCTAGTAGAAATAATTGCGTGCAGTAATGCACTTCTGTTGCCGAATAATAAACCAGGAATTCCTGGTTTTCCTCATTATTCCTCACATTATTGTTAAGGTATATTATGTTATATCTATGCAATTTTCATTTCACTCGGTACAGGATCCCAATGAAACTTTGGATGATACCCATGAAGAATGGGATTGTATATTAGATATACCGAACCCAGACGAAACCCAAATCGAGGATGATAAAATCGTGAAGTGTGCGATGTGCCTACTAGAAATGAATTCGAAGCTATGGGTTGTCCACATACAGAAAGAGCACAACTATCTGTCGTGGCAAGAAGGAAGAAAGCCCCTTGTAAGTAGTTTATCAACATGGATCCTTGACGTAGTAGATACATATCCATATATACAATGTTTCATGCTTATAATTGCAGGTAATTGTAAGTACGTTACTATGATGGTCGTTACCTGTTTTTCCGTTCCATGTAGATATGGGGCATTGAAATAGTTACATAATAATCGATTGTTGTCGTTTTAGAACTTAGCGGATGAGGACACGGTGCGACGGTACTTGCACAGTGTCGTTCAGAAACTGGGGTCGCTCGTTTGCGCCAAGTGCGGTAAAGTTCGGAAATACCCCAAAATGTATTTACAACATATAGACAAATGTACTGGACCAACAGTAAGTGTATAAAAACATTGTATCCAAAAAATAAACACTATTTGTCTGGTAAAATTAAGATTTGTAGTAATTTCATAAGAGGAAACAAAAAGTCTAATACAAAATTTAAAATTGCAGGATCCAGATATAAAGCACTCGGTTAAGCCGTTAAGAGTATATAGACGTTCTATAGAAGGGAACAGAGCCACTGATGTGGAGAATACCAAAAGTCTAGATATATCTTGTGTAGACGGAGATAAATCTGTGACTAGAAGTTTAAACGCGTCTACTGATGGCTCGGTGATGGTTAAATGTGGCGCGTGCAAGGAGGAGATGCGATCGGGACAGTGGTGGGAGCACTTACAGAAACAACACAATTACGAAGCGTGGACTGAACGCCATTTGCCTGTGGTGAGAATGTTTCGATTGCTTGTTATTAACAAAACCCTTTACCTTTATTTGATATCGAGATACAAAGGTAATAGAATTACCTACATATATAGATAGCAAACGTGTTGTTACCCCCGCTAAGCCAGTGTAAGCGTCTCGAGCAAATATTTTTATGTAGTAACAGAAATGCGGGCATCGAGATGAAAAATGCCCCGCGGTATCAGTGGCCAGTCTACAAGGGGAGTTGCCAATAATTTGCCGATGTTGAAATATAGCTCGTATTGCGCCAAAAAAAGACCCCAATAGTATAACGCTTCGGGATTGCTTCCGAAGACTAATTTTTACTGATAATATATGTATATGTCAGGATCTTGGCTTTTTTGTGTTTTAAATTTTAGTTCTTATATCTTCTTCTTCTTGTTCGACCCTTTTTATGGTCCACTGCTGGGCCGGGTCTCCTATCATAGTGAGAGGGATTTAGGCCATAGTCTACCACGCTGGCCAAGTGCGGATTGGTAGACTTCACACACCTCAGAAA
>DWGJ01003947.1:0-12444 GCA_018246895.1 Aspitha aspitha aspitha | reverse complement strand
CGACAACTTTCATCTCTACACGCTTTATAAAACGCACGATTTTCATGTCTTTTGCCACGTGTTGCCCGCGCATACACGACTCGAGGCCACACCCTGAATGACTAATTACCTAATAATATTATTCTCGGTTTTCACCCTTCCTAATCGTCTCATAAGCACGCTCCTTCAACACGTGCCGTGCGCCACGGCTGAATTCAAATTGGTTTTAAAAAAAACTGATATAAATTAAAATACAATGAGATGTGATCGGTAACAGTGCGTCAATAGATAACATCGATGTTTCCTACGGCACCGTTAGCAGTACAAAGGGGCACCGATTTCGGCGTCCCTTAGATTGTAATGTAGAGTCGGATGACGCGTTTGTTATTGATTATAGCGAAGGAAGGATGTAACGGTTACCTTTTACCAGGTGTTTCCGAACTCCGAATACATCTCGTAGACCGATTTAAAATTACTTTTATTTTGTCTTGTAACTGGTGCGTTAAATAGGTTAAATGTTACATTGAGCTTTAATCAGCGAGATAAATACATAAATATATCTCATTGCGAGCTTTTTTAATCTGTCAATAACTCTATGATGAACTTAATTACAAAACTAATCGCAACGTTGCAACCGAGAATAAGAATAGAAATTAACTTATTTAGCTTCAAATAGAACGCTTCAATAGAATGGTGTAATTTGTAACATTTGTTAACAGAAGTACTCGTGAATGTATCCTGCTTGTGCAAAACGTATGAGACAGTAGAGATATACGTGACAGTTAATCTGAGTGCGATAAGCATCGGTCACGATTAGGCTCGTTACCTTTTAATACGTAACATGGCTCCGTTGATTGTTGTTATTATAATAAATCGCAACATAATATATAATATGCATGAAGACGTACTAATAACGAAAAGAACAAAACAAACAATTGAACAAACAAAAGTATAAAGTATAATATAATCCAATTTACCAAAAGTAAAATAGCCAAAAAGCTGTTTAAGTATCTAGGATCTAAATTTTATAACAGTATCAATAAAGTACATAAGTTAAAAACACACACACATGTAATGATAGCCTAAATTGAAAAATTGTATACCTGGGAAGGAACTGTCTCCTAGGCCACAGCTTACGCTTTTCTAGGAGTCAGGGCTTCTAATATATGTATGTATGACTGTAGTCTTTGGCCAATAAAAAAAAATCCAACCGTAGGCTGTCTATTTCGAATTATCCACCTTGGATAATCGCAATTGATTGTGTGCTTATTCGGTGATTAAACCAACAACATATACATAGGTATAATGGAGACTGTAGAAATGCTCATAATGTAGGTGTGGGATGGTGTTTGGTTACATGTTACAAAAGAAATTGATATGATATATGGTAACTCCTAAATGAGCGAAATATTTCATTCAAAAACCAAAAAGGGTTCCCATCCTGTCCATACATAATTTTCACGTTTTGCAAGAGTATTTCGAGGAAATATCTTAATTAAATAGACCTAACTAGGTAACTTTCTAATACCTATCAAAAACAAAAACGGTAAATGAAACCACAATGGAGGTTCTATCATTCTGCCACAATAAGGAGATCGTGGGAAAAGCAGGTGCGGCGCTAATAGGGCTGCCAATGTACATAAATATATTAAAAATTTGCAAGTACTTATTACACCTCCCTTAAAAGCGTTCTTTTAGAGAAAGACTCAAAATACTCTGTGTCATTTTTAAACTAATGCAGGTAATATTGTACTAGACAACTGATGTTAAGTATATAGGTAAATCGACATTCGTCCTCGACTACATAATATGTATGTATGTATATACCTTGGTAATGCTAGGAATGTTGCAGTAGGCATTATAAATTTGAAAAAATACAGTTTACAAGAACAAACCTTGCACGCACCATTCGCAACCTAAGTTCATATATTTGGTGTGCTGTATTAATAGTGAATTGTGTATATTACAAGTACCTATAGCCACTATTAACATAAAAATATATTATATTTTACACTTTTAGATGGATATAAATTTAAAAATGATAATGTTTTACATCACAAGTGACAACCCTAGGTTGACGTAATATCTAATCTGTACCACAATAAACTGACATTACACTTTAAATGGCACTAAACTTGTTTCTTTAGTCGCCACTCCTACAGCGATTTTTAACTTTGCGAATCGAATAAGGCGACGGTCTTGTACGAATAAGGTAAATAAAATACTCCATAGCTACAGTGGGAAGTGTGATCGTTACTATTTCCACGTGGAAAATGTCGACTAGGTGGTCGATGCTTCACAATGTAACAAATGTGTTGGAAAATTTAGGCCCTTTTATTTAACACGACGATACATCATTTATATTATTTATTTATCCATAAATCGGCTTTATGTTCTTTCGAACTACTCTTTAATATGTATAAGCTACTGACGATGTGACGATGTGCATAGTACAGATAATATAAACGGTAATTCTAATTCTCTGCAATCTATATACATTTAAAAAACATCTAATTTTAAATCTATACAAAGTACGCCATCTATCGAAGAAAGCTGACAACGTGATTATTTTCTAGCCCGAGCACATCGGTTATTTCCTATTTCTCGAAGAACATTAAGGACGGTAAGGGTACATAATGTTTCTAATGGCATATAGATGGCACTGTTTCGTCATTTTCGTAGATTAGTATCTGTAAAAAAAATATGAATATTAAATTACTATTATCAATAAAAATTGTTTGATGTGTTTTATAATGTATTCGTAAGTGCACTCAGCATAATTTTCCTACGCCATATATATGAATATACTTTTGATTTACATATAATAGTAATTGGTACTGTTTGGTTAAATAAAGTTTATCCATTTTGTACATTGTAGGCGGAAGGAACATCTGGGATAAAATTTACTAAGTATATATTTTTACACTTAACTTTTATTTTCGTTTATTATTGCGAGGTGTCGCTAGATGGCGCTGATTTTGTTACGACCTACCATTTTAACCTTTTAATGAAAAGTTGCGTAATATTGTTGTGTTACAATTATAACCATGTTGTAGGTCGCAAACAATGTCGCTTGTACACCTAGTAAAAAATAACTTACACCCTTTACCTTTGCAGTTAGCTGTAGATATAGGTACTTACATAGTCCAAAAGGAATTTTAAATAAGTATACTTAATTTAACTTTAGTTCAGTTTTACTATAATTATTTAAACATAGAATAAAGAAGATAAATATAAAATGTCAACAGCTAATTGTCATGAATATTTAAATTCCCTTAATAGAAAATAAATGTACCTATATTATGTTATTTTTTTATTTCGGTTTTTGTTCACATAAAATGCTAAATTACGTTTGGTAAAACATTATTATGGTATTAATGAGATTTTGACAGGTCTAATGGAAAAATGTAAGGAAATTATATCCGCCGCCTCAACTTTCCATCTTTTGAGCAAAGATTATCGCTGGTCGCCGTAAAATCTGGAATGTAATTAAAAAGGAAATTATAAACGTTGGTTGTACTGTACATTCAGGAGCTACGAATAACATGGTTCTTCATAAATGAGTCCTTTTTTGTACAGTTCATTATAATTTCTATGAATGTCGTTTATTTCTTGAGATTATTTCTTTTCCTAATGTGAGATCGGAAACAAATCTCAAAACTGGGGGCGTCTTTAATGTTTCGATCAACGCTATTGTTTAGTAATGTAGTTGAAAATGTTTGAATGGAAAAATGTAATCTGAAAAACTAGCGTACCATCGTGTATAAATATCCATATGTATATATAAACCTAACATCTAAAATCTTAAATTTCTTTAAATAATTTTGGGACATACAACATTTAGTAGGTACCTAATCAGAATATTGTTAAACATATTTGAATTGATTTAAATTAGAACATCTTTTATTCCTGTATGGATTGAGACAAGTTTTGATAGTTTCCCCCGACACAAAGAAAATGATACAAAAGGCTTCAGTCAAAGGAAAATTAGCAAGGAATTAACAGCGAAAAGTTCTTTTTCTGATGTAGAAAGGGGTTTAACTGCAAATACGTCAGAAACATCACCGTGTCCAAAATGACAGTTGTGTTTGTACAGGTGGCAGATGTTCTGGAAGTATCTCCGCTTGTTCAGGCGCTGGTCTCTGGCGCAGACCTCTCCAGGACCGGGCGGACAGGACTTTGCTCGCCAACACCAATACTTGTTATTCACCGCGAGACGAACTGGCCCTATCGTTCTTCTGATTATCTAAAAGTAAAATTGTGGTGATAGAGTTTTAGGTCATTGTATCAGGAGTTTACTTTCTTTCGTAATCCTCATGACGCTCTGTTTAGAACGAAACCAGTGTTGATGGTGTTATGTATTCTGGTGATTACTTTTTTGCGAAAATTGATGATAATTTTTTTTACAAAGTACCCATAAATTGTCTATTTTTACAAAAAAAACTCACAAACAACTTGTTAATATACGCAATTGTGCTCATATACATCTATCTTAATTAATAAAATAGAATACTACAATAGCTGTTTCGTAGAATTGAGATAAAATATTACATCTTCCCATACAGTGAGTGTCAATCCAGCGCCCCTCCTCATTCAAAAGAGGCATCCATCAATCGGCAAATATCTTACATGATGTGACTTGTTTTCTCTGAACGTAATCATCACGGGGTGAAAATTACAGGTTTATGCGCTCTAATAATATTCCAATTCAATGTCCTATATCGAATTTTGCAATTATCCTTATTAATCTCACGTATTTATGTATTCCTATAATATCTGTGGTCACTGTCAAAGTTGCTATGAAGTCTAAACACGTTATTAAATATGTATGCAGGGACTTGGTCAACAACTTAAAATGAAAATGTCGTTTTTCATATTTCAAAAGTGTATTTCAAGAGTAACTATTAATAATCAGGAACAGTTGTCTCTTCAACAATGGACGGCAACGATTTACACTTTAAAAGATCAGTCTTGACGTAGTCTGAAATATAAAAGTATTTTGAGAACAGCTAAAATAATCAACTTTCGTAATCAATATCTCAGCATTTAAAAACATTCCGTCAATATTGCCTTTTTAATATAAAAAAGCTGAAAATTTAATACAATATAATAAGACAATGATTCACAGAACCTTCGCCCAAAGCGTTATCTTTAACTGTGTCTTTACAACGTGTTCTGATCTCGTAAACTATAAAACATATATTTTTCCAGTATTTTTCCAAATTGCTTAATTTTCGACTATGACGTCACTTTGTTAATTCATCTGATTTACAACTTGTATAGACAACTGGTAGACTTTCTCACCAAATTCTAACCAATAGCCGTTTGCCTGTTCAATCAGAGTAATATGAAATAAATTGATACATGTACCAAGTGCTTCAGAAAGGGCCAAGTACTTAGAAGTTCACGTATCTACAACTCTAATTCCATGTTTCCTTAACAAGCATATTTGCACAGACTTAGTTACAACCAAATTTGAATAATTACCAGTCCCTTTTAAACAATTGTATTCCTTCATGTCACATGAGTCCAGAAATCTCCGTACATTCCCCGTTTGATCCTCTCCGCACTTTTCCTTCCCGTTGTGGATACACGTTTTCGCGTCGTAACATTTCTAAATCATTTTATTGTATTTTAAAATAATTTAAAAAAAGTGGACAGAGTTCGAAAAACAAAAATAAACACAGATTCTTATACAAGTAACAGGTTAATTCTTTATAACTTTCACCAACACAATGTATTTGCGATTTGTTTGATGCTTTACCACATTATTCATTACAATGTTTTGGCAAAGTGTATTTCGACTAATACTACGTATCTTATCTATACATGTAAATAAATATACATATGTACATATATATAAATATACATATGTACATATATATGTATAAATAACATTTAAGTGACTGCCTGTCTTTACTGCCTTTGCCTGTTTCCTCAAGTGTGTATAGTTATTTACAGCATACTTTTTTAATTCATTTGTCTATCTATCTGTCTGTCTGTCTTTCTATTTGTCCGGGCTAACCTCGGGGACGGCTGAACCAATTTTAATGGAACTTTCACTGGACGATAGAGAAGGTTATAGGCAACACACACGAGGTTACTTTTTATCCCGAAATTCGTACGAGATTAGAATTTACGCGGGTAGTACCGCAGGGCACAGTTCGTACTTAATGTATTGAAATATTGAGTAAAGTGTATCAATAAAAATATCTAACTTGATCCCCGACTGCCTTCTCCGCAAAGAACGCCAGAAGTATTCCTAGAAAGAAAAAAATTGTATGTTCCCTTTTAAAATTTTTCATCAACAATTACTCTACGGAACACCACAGTAGTTAAGTGGCGTGACAACACCTTGTAAAGCATAATATAGATTGTAGTTTTGTTGATTACGACTCAATTTTTATTCGACGCTATAACCTTCTAGCCTTCTATTAACTTCTATCAATTCTTAACCGACAAGTTATCTCTGCAAAACCAATAGAGCATTACTTACTACAAAATTGCTTATAAAATACTACACATCTTTAATACATAAGATTTAGATAGTGTTTATGTGAGCTAGATTTTCTCAAAAGTCGTTACATGTCACTGCTAAGACTATATTGAGATGGGACATGTTCAAAAAGATGCAAATGAAGAAACCACGTTTCGGGTTTATGGTTGGGAAAGTAGGAAAGCGGGAAAAGCTAGCAGCTGTCGGTATTATTTTACAAAAACGTATATTTTAGTAACATTGGTATGAAAATGTTCTTACCGAAAACACATATTTTTGAATACATTTGCAAGGATGAAATGTAGCAATAGCTATATATTTTTCTTATCTGTGTTTTATTAACAAAAATGTACCATTGCTTAGAAATGTTCTTACATGTTTTATTGGCCATAAAATGTTCACTGTATCGGAAATCGAAAATCAATTCGTCACGGCCGCTTTGCTTCTCGAATTTAAAACAAAATATCGTTTTGTTAAATTTCACGCAATTGTTTCATTTTGTTGTCATACAGTAATTGGACTATATTTTCCAATGACATATTTTGGTAACGCTAAAATATGTACCTTCTATTACATTTTCATGATATGGCTAAACGCTTAAATTGCTATGTACGAGTATTGTTGAAACCCCTTACACCGAAATGGAAGATGTTCTTACTTACCATTAGTACCATGATGTTTTACGAACACTTACTCGTGTATGTAAGATATTAGTTAGAAATAAGTACGTGCTATATAACATAGTAACATTAATTCAAATGCAACAGTATAATGCAAATAAGAAAAGCGCATTATATGAGGGCTTATTTTAGCTTCAGTTTCATACCTACATACATACGTAAAGCAACGCAAAATTAACGTAAACGTAAAAATAATTACTTTCTAGAAGTCAGTCATGTCATTAATGTCTCGAGACTCGAGTTTCAATCTCACAATAACTTTAAACAGTGTTTCATGTTGATTTTTGTGGATGGATATGATGTTTGCATTTTACAATATAATTTTAATCACTATATCACTATTTTTTCTTAGCATCGGCTATTCAAAGCGACAGGTAGGTACGCAATCTATAGTGTCTAACGATTAATATTGTTATTTGCACTGTATAGTGTCGGTCCAGATTTATTATTCTTCGACATATTTGACCATTCCCTTAATGTGAAGAGAGTATTAAACGAGGAAATAGCTTAAATAATGAAATATGTTACAGATTCTGTTCAGTTATACATATTACAAAAATCAAATAAAATAAATTGTCAAATATACCAGTACAGACAGCAAGATGATTATATTTTGTATTAAAGGATATGAAATCATGTAAAAAAATTGTTAAATATGATCTACAAGGTAAAGAAGAAGCCCGTGTGAAACCACAATAGTTTAGAATTTTCCATTTTGTCCATTCCATAATTTCCAATTCCATGATGTGGTGATGATGAATAATTTGGTTTCAGTCGACCTGCCTGGACGCATTCGTATGTGTGCACAGCAAAAGGTCGATATGTGGTATTGTGCCCGATTCACGTGAAGTCAGGAGGTTCCTGGACGTATGCGATATGTTCGAATTCAATTGTGAATATAAAACCAGTTAGTACAACCATTGTCAGCATTATTACTATTATATTATATTACCTACTCGTATATTCTCAAAAGCTATTTAAACTTTAAGATTTCAATTAGTGTAATTGGTGTAATAGTGGGTAACTGGTGATTAACAATAAAATAAACGATCGATTTTTGATTAATCTTAACTTTTGATGGACATTCTATAACAATTTTCACTTATCATTAAATGGTATTGTGACAATTTAGTGATAACCACATAATAATGAACCGACTAAAGTTTATCAATAATCTTCCAGAGTTTCGTATAACTCGAAGTAGTAAATGTAGACATGTGCCGCCGCTATAATACAATAGATTCTAACAACAACACGTGAAACAAGTTACCGGGAAGTTTTGATAATATAATCGTCTATAGGAACGATAGTTGGAACAGTAAACAAAGGTAAAGGAAACTTCAGCTCACTTTAGTTATCAATAGATCATCACAGAAGCGAGGCTCAGAAAGAAAATGGCTTCTAAAATATCAACTGGTAACTATTGTTTTTCTTAAATCTACTATATATTTCTCATTGTTCATCTAAAAATAATATTGCGGAGATATAAAAGACGAAAGTCAAGAGTTAAATAAAAAATAAAATTTAAAAATCAACACTTCGTTTTCTAATGATTAGTAGGAATTAATAATTAATTTAGGAAAAGTAAAGTCAACAGACAACATTATCTCAGTAAATTGTAAGAGTTGGCGAGGTTTCAGAATTCACACACTTTTGTCTTCAAAGAATGAATAAGAATTTAAAATCTGTTTTTAAGACGCAACAAGACAAAGGTCTGTGAGAAACATTAGACCAATGTTTTTTTGATTTCATGTTTTACCGGTTGAACTTGACATGAACCGAAATGAATTATATTCACAGTTATTTTCGTGGTGTTTATGACAACAATGGCCTCAGCACACGGGCCTCCACAAGAGCGGGACAATGAAAACATTACCATGGGACGGAAGGTAGATAAATAAAAAAAAAAAATATAACCGCAAACTATTAAGTCTTGCAAAAAGTAACATCAATCGTGCAGTCACTTAACACAGTAAGCATGAACTATGTTCTATGTTTTGGTGAAAACAATCTATATACCTAAGTATGTAATTAATTAAAAGTTACTTAGGTCTACCAGGTCTAGGCGCCTGGTTATCATAATACGTCCTTTGATTGTGTTCAAAGTGCTTTCTCAAAGCATTGTTTCGTCCAGATGGGAGCTAAATGGTGCGGGATGGCCAAGGTGTGCAACCACGACCGCGTGCCGATATGCGGAGTGAGTCACGCTGGTGACGTCATAGGGTTCAGAGACCTCTGCGACATGTTCGACTACAACTGCATACGCCGAAGAAGTTAGTCACTAGCCTGTTTTATTGTCCTAATTTTATTACCACCCTAGCAAACATTTTAATGTATGATAATCCAATTTCAAGTAATATTAGCTTAATTTGTAATAATAAAGTTTAGCAGAGTAATGCCTGGATATTGTTACTCATAATTATCTTAAATTAGGTTTGTAACTTACTTGCATAGGTTCCAAAGCAACCTGGAATTAAGTGAAATAACACATCACAGACAATAGAACAAAAATATCTACGAGTATTAGTTCATAAAACAACCACTCATTTTTACATAATTAGCAAACAGATGTCGCTACTGTAGACAAGGAGAGTAACGCAAGGAACTTTTGAGACGTTATTGCATATGATACTAAAATTTACAGATTACCGACAAACGAGCTGCCCAGAAGATAAATCCATTCTGACTGTATCGCGCCGTCCAACCAACAATTATTATGAAGAGTGAATTAATTTAACCGAAGCAAAAAACTTTTTTATAATATTATACATTGTAATGTCTCCAGCTAGATTCCAGAATAGGACTGTTCTATACGACACCGTGCTAACAATTGTCATGTTATCTATTTTAACATAGGTACTGTTTAAACCTTTTTAATTTTAAGACTTATTATGCGTATATAATATAGACATTACTCAAACTTATGCACTGGTTTCAATAATATCACAGAAAGTGCTAATAAAATCACTTTCAATGTTATTTTTAATCGTAATTTTAAGTTAAATAGATAAGAAAATCATAGTTCAGCTCACGACCATTGATGATGGGGTCCATAAATTCGTAATGGGGTTAGGACAGCCACCATTTACAGAAGGCACATAACCAACAATAATAAATAAGATAAATAGTTAATAATGAAACAGATATTATTTGCAACTACATACTAAAGCAAAATCTAAGTTGCGGGCTTAGTTTCACATAAAGTGCAAACATTCTCATATCCAGCTAAAGTTGTCGCCACTCCGCGCTTATTCCGCCCTAATAAATACAAAGCTGCTTAGTTTTAGATGGTATGAAAGCATAATACGCTCAAAGAAATAATCATACATTTGTGCAAATATGCAATCTTTAAAGTTAGAAGCCCAAGTATAACTCCTTTGCTTACTAATGCTAAAGAGTTTGTTGCCTCCGCACGTTAGCAGAATGCAAACGATCTGGGTAAACAACATTAGGCGTGGCTGGCATTTGGATAGGTTACCCTTAGTGGCAAATATTAAACATCTATCTGCTTTAAAGGACACCCTAAGACTTGATTGTTATACATAGTAAAGTACAATTATTGAACCTCGACGAAGGCCTTGAGAGCGTATTAAAAACATCTGACAAACGAGTTGTTCACCAAATAGAAATAATCATCACCAATACACATTAAAGGAACCTCAAACACAAATCGCACGTCAACATCTCTTCTAAATTGTGTACTTACGTAAAAAAGCTTAAGAAAGGAACTGTACAGAGGCAAGATTGGTACGTCGAAAGAATGTGTTTACGAAACAAAATACAGTTAATAAAATAGAGGCGGCGACCCTAATTTATTGATTCGTCCTCGATCGCAGACATAGAGAACTCTTATGCCACCTACGTCCAAAATTAAACACGAAAATCTTAGTTTCTTCTTATTCGTTTAAACTAAGTTCCGTCATGTATTTAAATGTATATTTATACTTTTACCATTAACTTAACATAAAGTTGTTATCAACAAAAAATATATAGTATTTTATTAATCTTAACTTATTTCTGAACCTCTAGATCATACCTACGTGTTATAATGTCAGCAAAATATGGAAGCGTTATTCTTGTTACCGTTGTAAAGGTCAAAACAACTTCTCATAGCACTTCCGTGAAATATTGCACATGGAACCTCTTGACATCCGGTGATTGTCTTGGTCTAAATACCAAGGTTTTAGTATTACTCGTTGCAAGACCATGATAGCAATTGATACTGTGAAAAATTTTGTATAATCAGTTTATAATGGCATTCTTAATATTCCACTGCAATAAAATTAGAATGAACTCGCTCTGTATGTACTTATTGATTTTATCATTTCAATTAACAAGAGCACACTTAGTAGGTGATAAAGCTCATTTGGTAAGTTCCAAAATGTCAATTGAGGCTTCTATACAGTTCAAAATATCGTGCTCCCATTATTATTTCTGTTCTTTAATGATAATTAATATTGTTGAATGATATTAGTCTTTAAAATACATTATTTTTATAGACGGAACTGAAAAAACTTTGTGAACATGCATACGTGTATTTTCATGACACCGTAATCATTTGCGGCAAGTCTGTCAACGAAGCGAGAACCTTTTTAGACCTTTGCGATTTGTACGAGTACTCCTGCGAGTATAATATGGGTAAGTTCTTACAGAGAGTGCAATCTCTACAAAGATGTGCAAATTATACAGTACCCAAGATGTCCGTCACCTAAGCGGACCGAAACCTCCATTAATTATAAACCTTCCAGCTATAGTACTATTTTATCCTAATTTTAGTCTGAACAACTGTTCGATATAAAAATGAAACCTTTAGGCATACATAAACCTAAATGCGATATAGCTAAAACCTGTTAAGCAGACACTAAAACAATCGCATTACAAATCAATGAAGTCTGTGTCAATTTTTTTTGTTTCTCTGTATGTTAAAAGAAGAAAAAAAAATTATCTACATTTTTTTAGTCTTCAGGCACGTCAAGGAAGAAGAAGGAATATGTCCAAATCCAAAGGAGTTAAATATGCGAAAGGGATAAAAATAAATAACCATACAATGATAATGTTCTTAAAATACAATGTCCAACTTTTAATGTATGAAAGTAAAAATCCAACAATATCAATAAAGAATGAAATAGTCGCAGTTTTAAAGTATTGGCTTGCAATTAGGCACAAGAGCAAAATCTGAAAAGAAAATATATGTATTTAACCAAATAATAGCGACCGATTTAAACATAACACAGCGATACAGAGTTCTAGAAAATTTAACATTAAATAACATAAATACTTTCATTATTA
>DWGJ01003946.1:0-12445 GCA_018246895.1 Aspitha aspitha aspitha | reverse complement strand
GTGTGTCAAATGCATGGTAGTGTGTGTAATGTTTTATTTATTGATTTAATGTACTTTATAAGCATTATTATTGAAAACTATTAGCGTTCTGCACTTCTCCTACACATAAACTATAAGTGTGCCAAATTTCATACTCCTCCGTGGGCGCAGTTTTCGTAAAAAGGGGTCCAAAGTTTTCGCTTTACGTATTAATATATAGATTATAATAAATAAGATAATCTAAAGTAGAATCCTTTACAGAATAGACGTATTCAAAACATGTTATGGGATTTTTAAGAACGAATATTTAAAAATGGAATTTTCCTACCCCAGTAAGTATAAAATTACCTTTTTGTAGTGTGTACAAAAAGTACATCGGTAATCTTATTTTTCTCTATTATATTAGATGCCGTTTTTTTATTTGTATTAGTAATATAAAAAAACCACTAATCTTAATTATAGAAAAATAGGAAAAAATTAAAATATCGACAAATGTACCCTAGCTGTATTCTCCTGGTTCACAATTTCTAATTCCACAGACTATCAACAGATGGCGCTAGCAGGCTCGTTCCGAATAATTTGCATTTCTTATATTATGTAGTTATATTAGGAATATTATGTAGTTCACATGAATAATATTAATAGGAATTATTAAGTTTGTGGTATATGTATGAAGAGTGAAATATTTTAGTACATGTAATGACAACATTGTGTAACAAAATGTGTTTACATTATTAGCATTGATTTTATTAATAAATAATTATTTTCTTTCGACAATACAGTACTAGTCAATCTTTTAACATTGATTTCTCAATCGTATTTATCATACGACACGAATCCTGAATTGAATTTTGCCAAAATTAAACATTCATTAAAGGTGAAGCATGTCATTGTTTCCATCTAAATAATAAGCCTACATATTCCAATAGAGTAACAATACGGCGCTAACAATCGGCTGCGAGGAGCTCAAAAGTTTGGGTGCACAATGGCATACAGCATACAATGGCGATTCTGTTACCTGCGACATCAATATGTGCATAATAGTATGGCATGGCGCGCTGCAGTGAATCACAGTCGTCGCCCGACGCCCGCTCGCCCTGCACAAATGTCGACTATGACTCACGCACTGCACACTGCTGCACAGCCGGCGAACCGAGGGAGGATGCCCGTACACACATATTCTGTAATTAATAGAGACGTGCAACGATGTTGATGTGATCTGACTCAAACATTACTCTTTAATTATCTAGAAAAATTATAAATCATTACCAATTTTACAAATATTCATCGTACCGATGTCGTTGGTTTTAATGACAGTACAAATAATAGCGTATGGATTGGAAAACTGTTACACAGAACGTGTGTTCTGACGAAACCGGTCGCTGCCAAAGATGGCAACCGGTCAGGCTTTGAGGCTGATCTCGGCCGCGCCGACGCCCTACATATGACCTAACCGCTATCTTGTGCGATTGGATTTCTTACTTCTTTCATGAATTACGCCGTCAGTCCTCACTCGCCGGTACCTTTGGCGTTTGGCAAAACGCGATATTAGGCGTTTACAGTTTATACATATATTGCTACTGCTCCAAACTTCTCCAGATTCTTTTCACAAATATTTGGAAATTTGCCAAAGTATTAAAATAGCTTACCCTCATTTGAAGGAAACCTACGCCGCTTTTTATGTTACAGAAGTACTAAACAGACTTTAAGCTTGATAATATTGGATACAATGTTGAAATGAGACCTAATAAGGAACGGATCATGTTTAGTGTGTGTCCTTCTGCCACGCCCTTTGAACCGGGACGCATTACTGCGAAAAACGCTGCTATGCGGCAAAAGTTGTTGTGGACCTCCTGCAGACAAATTCTAATTAACAAGCTCTGTTATCTTACAATAGATTTTATTTAATAGTTTCTGGCAATACAGTTTTCGAAAATTATGTCATCATAGTAGTTGACTTATTTCAATGGAACTTGAGCACGCCTTTGTTCATAACCGATATCGATAACAGAATATAGATACGTCATATCGCGACGATAACGCCCCATAATCATGCAATTCTTAATCATTCCTAGCAATTCGACAAATTCAATTGCATCGCTTGTAACCTCATGCACGGTGATCACTTTTGACCATTAGTGACGATAAGTATGACAGTCATACGACATGTTAAAGTATTCTATAATAACGCTATCATGTTCACGTGTGGATACGTATCTTTTATACATTTGTAATAAACTGTAACAAATTGCATAGTCAATATAATACATTAGCTACCCTTTATTAACCTAATAATACATTACCTACCTTTATTATGTATCACTTCCCGCTAAATTAATGAAATCATACCATATTGGTATTTAATTATAATGCTTTGTACGCGTAAATAAACTATACGAGGAAAACTACTGATTAGTCAGTAAAGACCTTTTCGTATAGTAGTACCTATATATTTGTACCACGATAATCTGTAACGAGCACCTAACCATTACAACGTTATAGTAAACAGGTTTTGACATCATGACGGGTTTTTAAGTGGATAATAGATAACTATTGTGTAATATCGTTTAGAAATATTTGTTGGTAACTCGTCGCTTCAATAACATGTAGTGGCGATGTTGGAGATCGATTTTCCTATAATAAAATGAATTTAAAAATGGCTTCCCTCGTCTTCATTATTCTGGCGGCACTCCCTTCTGCGCATTGTCGCCGGCACGCGGCGCGCATATAAATGGCGGAACATCCGACTTCGACCGAATCTACGTCCACATCCGGCCGATGACATACCAACGCAGCATAAAAGCTCGCTTATCATGGCAGCCAATCTCAAATACTATATCTAACGGTTTTTGTCACATTTTAAGCCGGTTCTGTTACACCATTCATGTTTTGTTATATGTTTATATACAAATATAAGTGCAGTAAGTAATTATTAATATGTTGCTAGTCAATCACTTTGAATTTCGGTTTATAAACAAACACGACAAACGAATTTGTTCGTATGTAATATATATGTTGTCATACCTAACCTAAACGCTTTTATGGACATCGCCGACAGCCATCAAGACCATATGCCACCGTACACTCGTGCAAAAAAGGCCTGGATTCGCAGAACGTATAGATTAGATTACTAAGGCCTCCTATAAAGTCAAAGACTCAGGGATTGCTGGAATTAAAATATTTCTATCTATACAATCTGCTCAAAAACATCCACTAACAATAAACCGATAGTATCAGCCTATATCGAATCATGACAACTAAAATATATTATGAATGAAATATATTGCATATCCGCATAAACGGAGACTTTTGTGCTTGATATTACAAAGCTTAACCTTAGTGGTATCCTTTCATATCATACGCTCGAGTACGGCCTCGTAGTAATCCAATATGGCGAAGCGCCACGCTCGACTTAAGACATGTTTACTGTTTATAATCTGATGTGTTAATATTAAATTATTTTTACACTGTAACAACTTTATTTCATTTACATTTACAAATCGAATATAGTAAATTAGAGAGCTTTTAAAATAATTGTCATTACTTTCACAATGATGGGTTACGGGTTACTGGATATATTTGTTTCGATAGTGACTGTACAGCAATTAATATTATGTTTGTAATGAAGTAGTAACAAACCGCATTGAAAATTAAGAACGGCGTGTCTTAGTTATGAAAAATAAAGAGCACACATCTTCTCGCTGGCTTGCAGTCTTACAATTTTAGAAGCAAGAAACCAGTAAGTATTGCGACCGCCATATCCTATCACAATTATTACTGCCAACAAAACGTTCGTAGCATCCGTGCAAATAGAATATAATTGTAAATTAAACAATGAAGCTTAGAGCTTATGTCATAATATATTTTTTGGTTCATGATGTAGCGATGATTAATAAAAACGTAACTATTTTTAAATGCACTTGGGCACTGCGCCCAAACGGTCGCTGCATGTGTTAAATTGTGTGAGATATTTATTGCAGCCACCATATTGTACAAATTGTAGAATTCAAGTACATATGCTTATATCAGGGCTGGTCCGTTACTAAGCTGTAAATAAAACTATCGAAATTAAATTGAATACAAACAGTAATATAAACTTTAGATTTTTCGTATAGTAATAAAAGTAATTAACCTTGTAATTTATGTTAGTAAACGTAGATAGATAGCTTCGGATTTTTGTCGTTCCTATTTCATAAACAATTGAAATTAATAAAATATGGAATGGGAGGACTGCTCACTTGATGTTTATGATGAACACTCGGACGTTGGGAGACATGGTAAACGTCAAGTTTTAGTTGAATTTATTAAAATATGTAGCTATAGTGATAACCCTAGATGCTGGTCATGTGTTAAGTGTATGGCTCGGCGCAACGGTCGCGATTTGAGGCCGCACAAGTCAACGCCACTGCCAAGGTCGGCGCGACCGCCTCCACGACAAATACTCGCAAGTAGATTTCCAGATGCAATCAAGCAACTATCCATGCAACTTTATCAACAAGCCACTATCACGCTAGGAAAGTAATTAGTACATATAAATTTGATTTGTGAGCTTCAGAAACAAATAAATGTGGACATTCAAACCACTGGTATCGAATTCTTGTCGTTCGCCTACCTATGTAAATGAGCAAATGTAATATCGCGCCTGAGACCGACCACACCACAGCAGCTGTACATGTATGATACCGTTACGTTAACACAATAAATGAAGAAATATTAAATTCACATTTTATTCTAGCACTCAGTAAAGATACATACATACTCTTTTTTTTACATTCTAAATAAAAGTTAGGCGTTCCAGTTCCGACTGAGTTCATTTCGTTTCAGTTCTCATCCGATCTCAGCGCGCGATTTCATGTTTATGGATTGTTCCTCGCTAATGAATAGTGGCCCGGTTGCCTGACTGTTAAATACAATTTGAATCATACGACTCTACGTTAGTTATCTGAAACTAAGAGATAGTGAGACTGTGAGATTTTTACACAAGTCATTAAATATTAAGTCATTAACTACTTACTATTCGAAGATACTAGTCGGTTGTGATATCAAAATTTGTTGTAGCAATCTAAGCGAAAGTCGATTATATAAATTTGCGAACGGCTCGATGCGGGTTGAACGCTCGCTCTAGGAACCGGTCGGACGGGCGCGCGCTGCTGGCAAAAAGGATCTCCCGGGAATGTGCCGCGCTCCTCGCCTGCCGCTCTCCTACTATCGCCCAGATATTTCCGGCTCAGATTGATACGTAACTAGTTTAAAAACCGCCGAACATTACAATTTTATTTATATACATACATACGCGGAACATATGTCTGAGTATCGTATCAGTCATGTATTTGTATTGACAATTTTTCGTAAACGCTTAATAAAAATATTATATTTTATTTAAAATAACTTTATTTAATTGAGTTATGTTATCCATTTAATCATTGAAGAAACTTATTTTTGTGAATAATAACGCATAAAATTATATGTAGTCAAATATTAAGCATTTACAGTTTCATAAAAGGAAATGTAGCAGATATAAAAGTAACACAATACGGTATCATGAGTATGAAAGTTACATTCGTTGAATATGAAATGTTAAGTTCTGTAACTGTGCTGAAATCTAGCCACATGTTGCGACGAAGGGAATAGATATCCTAGCATTAGCTTATACATTGACGTAATGTCTGTTGTAATGTACGTGCACTCTATTTCTTGTAGATAATATACCAAGAACCTGATGTAATTACAAGGGTTTGTAATGGTCGAATAAAAAATTATTGGGGTAAGGAAAGAATTACGAAAGCCAAGGGTTACCTGCACGGAACGTGAGAATGCTCACGTTCTGCGCGTGTCATGTAAACCGTAGCAGCTGTGTCAAGCCTCACAGTATATATCTTTGCTTGCAGGAAACAATGGGAAGGAAAAGGAAAATGCTCGAAGCAAGGAGGCGACCTCACCGGCGGCCCGATCCGCTAACGGTCAGTATTCCAGTATAATTTTATAAAATTGATTATTCCGTGTAGAGACAGCTTCACGACGTTGCCGGGAGCCCGTTGCTATAGCGATAAAAGAATATTATGCTATATGAATGAGTGCTTAATGATCGAGCTTTTCATGGGTGGGAAGGGAAAGGGGCTATAGCGGCGGGCGGCGGGCGGCGGGCGGCGGGTTGGCGGCGCGCACATGCGTCCCCGGGGGTTGAGACACGCAGCGCGCAGCCGCGGCGCCACCCTCGCGCGGAGTCGTCCTCCGCCCCCGCGCCGCACTGTTCACCCCGCTCTGCAGGGGCTCCCACTCACCCAGACACCCCATCCCAACCGTATATTTGCGGAAATTGGAATTCTCTGTTGGTATTAGCTGCCTGCTATTTAAAGATCTGAATGATACCCACAAATGTATCGAACATGATGTTTATTTAACTCAATGATCTTGAAAATGGCCTATGAGTTTTACTATCGATCTACATAGATTTACAATATATACAATATATATAAGTCGCCGAATTGTACCAGTAATATCGTATTTCACGTGCGAAACCACGTGATCATGCTCATATGCTGCGCTATAAAACATTACAGCGAACACTTTACATTGTATGGAACGTTGTGGAAGTTTATCGCACAAAACTTCAAATCGATGCGGGGGACGACGACGACACTACAATTCGATGAACCCGAAACAAATTTTAAAGTTTCGGAACATTTGTTTGCCGGGTGGCACAATCGAATGAAGTCACGTTGAATATGTTATGTTATGGTAGGTACTCGAAGTTCTTCGTTAATATTTAAAAACTTATTATTATGAGTATTTAACGAATTATTTTGCAAATGTAAATAAATTAAAAACATTTTCGAAAAGCCAAAAGTTCTCATTCGCCGTTAACGCCTGAAATCAACGGGGTGTATTGTACGCGTATCATTTTGACACAAAACGAACAATAGTCATTATTAGATACGTAAAATGTTGTATGGATAAAGCATCCTGAGCAGCTGATATGATAATAGAACGTTGGAACACAATGTCAGCATGTCGTTAGACGTGACATATCAATAGGACACACGTTCAGATAATGAGACATCCGCTGTGGATACGTGGGCAGCACTTTTTTCCACTGCGCCATGTCCCTGCAGTGCCGCTGCCGCATCATACTTTTCAATATTAAATCTTATATTATAGTGACTAGCGAGTAATAGTAAAGGATTTCAAAACAATGTTCATATTCATACATGTATGGTTGGAATTTTTAAACCCTAACTGGGCATATGTACCTACCTATTATTAACCTTATTGTTATCAAATCTATATCAGATCTTATCTTACATCAAATTTATATCAGCTTTTATATGCTATATCAATTCTTCATCACACTCTTGAATGTCAATTTAATGGCAATAATTATTTTTAACAGGTACATACCAATAATTAAATTTACTTTTCCATGACATAGATACCCCCTCCCCATACCCTAAGCAGAAACATTTATAACATTTTGTAACATCTTTGACTCTTAATATGCGGTTAAAATAATGTCTAACAATTAACTTCCAATATCGGCTCCACTAAAAAGCAATAAACATGAGACACAACGCACAGATAAAACTACAAAAAGAAGGTTATCACTTATCTGTGTATTCAATTACAATGTCATTATGGTCACATTAAATATTTTGTTACATTTTAAATCGACCATAAACTATCAAGTTTAAATATTTATCAACATAGACAAAGATATTTATTTGTACAAATATGTGACATTTGAAAAATTTTTCAGAATTATTAATTCAATCCATATTTTGTTATTTACGGCGTACCAATTTAAGAAATATAATTCAAATTATAATTATGGTTACTTAATAATTGCTAAAATTAACATCTATTTATGTTGGATATTCAAAATGAACGTAAAACCATAGTTTTTAGTTGAACATATTATATCAAAAAATGTATTTTAGTACACCCGGATTTTACCGATTACAGATTATAGTAAATAAACTATCAGAAATATAAATATTATGTATTTGATTGTATGTTTGGAGTAGATAGCGTAGTTAGTTCTTACAATAAGTATTGTCCGAAGCTTTCATGATGTTCTGACTTAAGTATGTGTCTTAAAGTTCGTACAATTAACTATTGAAAATATAGGCAAAGCAGGATTAAAGCTATGTTGTTTTCTGAAGCAGATATACATATTGCAAACGGTTGCGTGCGTGTCTTACATATTACTTACAAAAAGATTCTCATGGTAGGTTTCTATACCAAATCGAATAAAGTTGCAATGCCACAATTTCCTTTGGCAAGGATAGCAAATGTTTCCAAACAAACTAGTAATGACGAAGACCTCTATTGTAAATCAACTTTCATAACGTCCTTCTTCGGCTAAAAAATGGGTAACTGAAAAATGAACAAAAATACTTTGCACCGTTTCGATGTTAAATAGAAGTTTCTTTCTCCCCAAAGAGCGATCCTTATGAAATGAACGAGTAGTTAATTGGTTGTAGTGTGCACATCCATTACTCGTATCTGGTGAGCGAAGTGTCTTGGTATTCGTTAATTGATGTTTTGTCTCACTCCCATTATCACTGGCCGAGATAAAGTTGGTTTCTTAATTGTTATCGCGCTACTTACTTTCTTTTTAGTTGTCCAAAATTCTGTATTAGTCATGCAGTAATGTCATTGAGCCCTTTTCAGCTACTTTATACATATTTAATTATATGTATTTCCGTTTTTCTGGGTTATTGTTGAAGTAAATATACCTAATACTTATTATAATTTGTTCTGGTAGGTAAACGAATTTTCCATGTCCACGGATTATATAAAAACTTCTTTCTATAAGTAGGTACGTATCAGCAAGATATTCAAAATTTTTACAAAATTTCAATCAACAGTTATACAACCGTTTATGAATATTGGAATATCGGCGAAATATTCATGATAATTTTAATTGTCTACATTTTAGACATTATGTATTAACTATACACTTTAGATATAGACACTTGTTTTTAATGATAAACAATAGCTCGACTCAATTGATGGGTTCAATCAACTCTAGCATTAATATTTCATACATTGTGCTGCTCGTAAACGCCGGGGGCGGGAATATTAAAATTTCGCAATAAAAAGCGGCCAGTAATTACATTAGATATTTTTCGTCCTTCCACGCCTACCTAAATTTGTTTATTCTTGGCGAACAGCTACTGGTAAACATTTACACTACTCGCACCATTTGGCCGACTTCCAATAAATAGCTCAGCATAGCGTATGAACAGAAAACCAGTCGATATAGTTATTCAGACTGAATACCCCATTCATTAACCTGAGACATAGGCTCGAAAATTGTTGCAAATATCCCGTGCTTTCTAAATAATCTTGATGTGATTGAATAACGTAATTTGCTATTACCCGTGCGACCAGATACAATTTTGTTAACAACTATATTTATAACTTTAGCATTATTTATCGCAACTTTGCATCCGTACGCTGAACGTGTTGTAGATTCTACGCAACCAATCCCTTTCTTTGAATCTTTAAATTCACGTACATAATTGTATGTATATTCCGATAGATCGTATATGTACGTTTCATTAATTGTGTAAATCGTAATCAAATTTGTTACCAATTAGGTACGTTTTACTAAATATTATCGATTAAAAGTTTAACTTCGTATAATGTAACTATAATTTTCCTTAATAATCATGTACATATATGTATTGATATGAGTAATAATGAAGCATTGACTGTGTTGCTGTACCAACAAACTTGGTATCGCGGTCAATGAACTACCGGATGTACAATTTTATTAATAATTCATCTTTCAAACCGGCGAATCTTTCACTACTTACGGCTTCAAGGATTTCAAACATTTTTGCTCCATACGACCATATTACAAATCTTTGAATCATCTTTAAATGTGTTTTTTGTTCTAAATTTCTAAAATATTCATTGGAGATTGAATAAACGTCTTAATATACAGGGTATTTTAAGTAATACACATTGTAAAATTCAGGTAGATTTTTTGCCGAAGAATTTACCCTTTGCAAATCCTTAACTCTTTAACCCTTAATTCTTTGTTTTGTTTATAAAATATCATTTGATTTTAAGAAGCATCATAAAATTGTACTAACAAATTCAAAGCTTTTCTGCTTATTTCTATATAACGCAGAAAAAGAAAAAATAAGAGTCAGAATATAACAGCTGCACAAAAAGGTCGCGATACGTCCTCAGCGGGCAAACAGATGGTGTCATATGAGCCTAATATATTCCTAATACAATATTGTTGCGGTTACCTCTCAAATATTAAATGAAATATCGTGCGAATACATGAAATCCTATTGGCACAAGCAAGTTAGACAAAACAGATATCAACTTTATTTAACAACAGTCAATACCAATGTTTACAATTTTATTTTTTTTATTACATTCCAAACGAAGAATTACATAACAAGTACATAAAAACTGTTACAGGGTTTATGAAAAGCGGGCTATATTTATTAGATTAATTGATAACATTGTTACTGAAAACATCAACATAATATCGAATTCGCTCTCTTGTGATCAGATCTGATAGACGAAATATCCCGGGACTGCTCCGTGCCACGGTATTACAAGTCAAAGCTACCCTGTACTGCGGATAACAGAGTAAACATGTTTTATAGAATGAATATATATGTACATAGGTACATTTTTTTTTTCATGTAAGCATATATGGCGTACAAATAGCGTATTCTGTAGGTACATCTATAGGTATGTACTTCTCGTTTCAAAAATCTGTGCAATAACTTTTGTTATTAGGTACTACTTATGTTAAGTTTCATCATTTACAATGAATAAAACTGTACTTCAACATAATAACAGACCTACGAACGTAAACCAGTTTTGACACCAACAAGGTCATTACATAAATATATTTTCATTACATAACATGCATGGTATACTCCCAATGTTACGTAAATGTTCGAAGTACGAATGTACAATCTATGTATGTAAGTATTATACAATGTATTTAGTAAAATCCTCAATATCAACAAATTTTGTAGTAGGTTCTAGTTGCTGCATAGTAACCTACGCTATGTGAGCAGTACCTACATGAAACAACTTGGAAGGTCCCGTCCTAAGTAGGAGAAGGTCGCTTCCGCATCGTCGTCCTCATTAGCAATCGAAAGTGATTCACCATATGCCGTTACTTGTTTATTTATGAGTGTGTATCTTATTCATCTAATTATAATACATTTTTAGAAGTCGACTTACTTGCTCTGCTTACGTCAAAATTGATAACTTTAAAATACAACATACTTCGTTGTAATTAGTAGTTTTAATTACAATATGATTATATATCTTTAGGCATCGTGAGGATTGTGCCTTCAAACCTTTTCTGAATATAAAACGAATAAATATCAGTATTTCCAGTAATATAATTTTCTTGTGAATTATTGGTATTCTGTATAATTCGATTAGTCATTGAATTATTTCTTTTAATTTTCTCATATTTAATATGTTCATATGATAGCGGGCGTAGCTGTTGGATTAGTACACCTTTATCTGTACGTGTTCGTTAGGTACCTATCGTTATAGATAATACGAGATTGAGCTATGAATTTGATGGACGGTTACGTTATATCAGTTGAACAGTCGAGATATATCTTAAAGATATAGTATGTATTTCCCGACGTCAGAGTCGCTCAGCTAAAACTAGCGCTTGCCCTCGATGCTGACAATGCCAGTTTCAGAAATACATACACGTTTCATCAACACGTTGCGATCAATTTCATCCACTCGACTCAGTTATATTTAAAAAATAATCCATTTTTTTAAACTACACAACCAGGTTGTATAGTACTATGACGTGGATTGTGCGCTTTAAGTGATTAGGATCTAACATCCTTCGAAACATGATTGTGTATCTAAAATTTAAAACACTTGACATTTCAATGATATGCTTACTGGGGTATTCGATAAATTTTTTGAAATGTGTTAGTATCATATCGAAAACATGCACCTTATTCATAATAGTGGACAAGCAATAGTGCGCCTACGTAGGTCTTTTGTTCTTCACTTCTCCCTTTACTTACACACTGGCAATGTCAAGATAAATATTGATTATTTAAATTAATGAAGTAAACAAGTGGCGAGGAGACCGACACGATCGATAAGAGGTCACGTAATGCAACGCCCTTTTCCTCGGTTGAGTATTCACCCAAGGGAGGTATAATTTATGATAGTACTCTAAAGTGAATGTTGATTATAAGGACTATTGGAAGTGTCGTTAACTTCGTTTTATGACTTCGCGTTATTGACTTTTAAGTATATTATTAATCTCACAATGATAGCAAACTTTAGCGTCATTTAAACGTATCGGGATTTATTTAATTTTGAACCTTATAAATATTCATAAATTTTCCTCAGCCTAATAGAATCTATATATTAATACGTAAAGCGAAAACTTTGGACCCCTTTTTACGAAAATTGCGCGCACGGAGGAGTATGAAAT
>DWGJ01003945.1:0-12445 GCA_018246895.1 Aspitha aspitha aspitha | reverse complement strand
TAAGCATTATTATTGAAAAATATTAGCGTTCTGCACTTCTCCTACACATAAACTATAAGTGTGCCAAATTTCATACTTCTCCGTGCGCGCAATTTTAATTTAAATAAAAAGGGGTCCAAAGTTTTCGCTTCACGTATTAATATATAGATACTTATGAGATCATTGTATTTGCATTACGAAGCGAGATAATTTTTGCATTACGAAGCCAATTCACCCTACCAACCCGCTTGTGAGAGCGTCGAAAGGAAAGGGTAAAGCCGTGTTTGATCAATAAATTGGAACATTGATTGTATACTGTCACGGTAGGAAGGATCTAGAAGACTTCTTCTGTAGAGCCATCTGTGCACAACGCGATAACTTTTGACAGCTTTAAATATTATGTACTAATATACCAAATTTTACTTGATACTTATAATATGCGCGCACAAAGAGAGATATTCATTGTTCGATGAAATTTATTATGTGTATTACACTCGTTCTTTATTGATTCCTGATTGCTCTCACGAAATGTTGTTTTCCCCCTCATGTATATATACTTCTCGCAACATAGTAAGTACGGTGGCACGCCTTTTCGCTGTTACATTCCAAACAATTTTCACAAATGGTGAAACATGAGCTCCGTCCATGCGTATTCAATCAAGCAATCTGTTCCTCGGTCTATATAACGCCGCAGTGTTCCATTACCAAATAATTCCCAAAATGTGAGAACAGAACGCCTCATAAAACGGTCCACGTTTCAACAATTTGCAAATGGCGCCTGGCTAAGGCTATGTCGAACGCACAGCGGGAAACGTAGGACTTGGCCGTGAGCCATCTTCAGTGTATTCGGAGACTAGTTGAGACTTGTGGCGCACCGGCATGATTATTGGAACGTTTGGGTCGCTAGATAAAACAAGAAGTCCATTCAGCGGATTGCTGTTGATTATGAACTATGATTTTGAGTTACTTAGTCAGCTGTGTTGCAAGAACGAAGGAAAGAAAACAAATCAGTTCAGGGAATAACAATACGGATATAGAAAAACATAAAACAAACAAAAATGAAACGGAAAAAAGACAAGAAATTGCAGATTTGATGAAACACGTCAGTTCAATTAGTGTATAAATATTGTGTATACAAAATAACTTTTTCTCACTGAGTAATACAAAATGTAGTTATTGGAATGAGAATTTATATAAACGCGTATGAAAACTAGTGATGGAAGTAATTAAAATTATTAACAATTAGTAACAAATGTTATACATATTATCACAAGATACACGAATTTCTTTTCAAGGTCTGTTGTAGATTGCGATGTCGAGTAGAGGCTTCTGTGCCTGTTGTCTGTACGTTTGTTACGGGTTCTTACAAAAAGGCTCGTAAGTGCTTTACATTTGATTGCTAGCAGTCGCTATAATTGTGATGGCTCCTTACCAATTTATTACAGTGGAGCTTGCGAAACGGATATATGGAGATGATTCCAGCTTCGCTCGATCACGCACATTTTACGCCGAATAATATTTTCCATGGCGCTAATGAACTACGTTGAATTTTAGTACAATTCAAATTTTATTGACACACAAAAGAATATTCCAGAATGTTCATTGATTGATAACGTTTTAAGCAATTCTGTAATATTCGGTGTTTTTATTTTAGGGTGCAATTAGATTTATTTGAATATTTTGTTAATAATACAGTTACTGGATTTCAAGTACAGCCTCCTAGTATTCAGCACTACCCAGACGTTTATAGGCAGCACTGCCTTAGTGTCGTTTTACGTAACCGTGTACAAAGGGTTCGATTCCTATTTCACTTTTAAACGGAGTATTATTTGAGGGAATGTTTTCTAATTAACAGAAGATCTTCCCCATATTCATAAATCAGTAGCGAACGGAGCGCCGTCATTTGTTTTTACGTTATGAGAAGAGAAGCCTGAGCTCATTTGTATTACTTACGTTTAAACTGACCGGACGCCAGCTCGCGAGCGGTCCGCCATTTTTCCTACCTACGTAGAAACCTACGTAGAAACAGACGAGTTTGTTTACGTTATAGAACGAATGAAGTATTCTTATTGCCCAACTTATCGAACAAGGAATCGATACGCAACAGTAAGTAGGGAATCAGAAGTAACCACTAATACATCAAATCAGAGGCACGCGTGATATCCATTTAGAGGATTGGTAAAATGAAATGAATATTTAATGCAATTCCAGAGGTGACGGGCCGGGAGTGATTCGATTACGGAAACTTTCCCCAAATTCATTTTACCGGCGCCGATCTTCAATGTAATCTATCGACTTTTTTATATTTAAGTATATTTAATCTGATGATACCTGTCTTGTATTACAATATTATAATCAGTTTTTTTTGCAAAATACTTTATGTGATTTCTTCTAACTTTAGTGATACATAGAATAATTTTTATCTTTGTCACTCATTTCAATTATTTTTTATTACGGAATAAATCGTTTTAGAACAAAAATCGTGAAGCGAAATAATAGTAAGTCTGTTTGCAGAGAAGTTATTTATTTATACCTAATTATTATTCAGCTATTTTGCTGCGAGTATAAAAAGGGTAAAATAATCGTTTTATTATTTTAAAACTTCTAAATAATTATGTTGCTTAATTATTTTAAGTATAACGTCAATTATAATTACTTTTACAATTTCAATTAATTCTACATAAAAACATTTTATATTGTGCTCTACTTATTTATATTCTCAATTGTCTGTGTTAAGTAATAGTTAACAAATCACTGAATTTAACCATTGATGAAGTAGGTTAAACTTGTATCCAATTAAATATTATGAAAACTTTCAATATTAATTCGAACAGCTTGAACTTTCAAGTGAGTGTTGAGAATTAAGAGCGGAACTTGAGTCGTCGGCGATTCCAACTTCTGTCTTCGGATTTCTTCACAGTTGTAATTTATTCTGCGTATTATACAAAGTATAATTCCCGAAGCAGGAAAGTGCCATTTCTGTATTTCTGACAAGTAGTTTTGCGATTCGAATTCGATTTGCGAAGCTTTGCCCGCCAGGAGTTTTTATTTGAACTTAACCCTCTCAAGATTGGTAACACAGTTATAACTGATGGTTTAAGGTTGAACCTTGAACTATCCAACCGCAAATATCACGGTATCCGTGGATCAATCATTTTTTATCTAATAGAAATTAATTTTATTTTAAAGATTTTTGATGTAATTATCAATTTCTCTGATCTCAGGGTAGCTTGTGTGGTATTACAAGGATTACAGCCAAACGTAACATATCTGTGTACTGATATTTGGTAGCGCCAACCCCGGAACAGAGGTACATGGAATTATTTATTAGGGTTCAGCTCCGAAATGACAAACGTAACTCCTACGGTTTACTAGTGAGGGTGGCCCATTGTGTCGTTATAAAGGAGAATAACTAGTTGTGGCCAGATTTTCAGACTTGTGAGTGATGTCAACAGTCCATAAAAATAGAGCTTAAGAGTAAAGCATTTATTACGGTCTCCTGATGTATTTTTTTTATATTTAACGAGCAAACAAACAAAAATTGATTTTCATACATTTTATAAAGATTATAAAAACAAAGACTTTAAGTATAGGACACATTTACGAGTATATACGTGGTGCATGTATATAAGTATTATGTAGCATGTATACGTGAATGTTTATCAGTGTTCTGGTTACATTAAGGGTCTGCTTAGTTTGGGATCAGATTGCCGTGGAGGGTCTCTCAACACATTATTATGTTACTTTGCGACAATGCAAAGTTCTTTTGTGATGTAACTGTGAGTTACATGATCGGAAAGATTTAGTCGTAACAAATGTCGTTTATAGCCAAAATCAATCGGTACACGGTTTTGTTTTTTTATTGTATTTGTGGCTTGCGTTTGATTGCGAGCTCACCTGATGGTAAGTGAGATGCAGTGTAAGGCAAGGTACGCTTGCCAGAAAGTGCCTATTCACTCTTGTTTTGAAACATGCCAGGTTGTAGGAGGCAGGATAAAAGATGCCGGCAAGGAGTTCCACTCATTGTCAGTCTGCACCAAAAACGGTTTCGATTGGAAACTATTGGGAACGGGGAGGATGCCGCGAGTTGTAATAGCTCAGAGTGTTCATAAATTGGCCAAAGTTTTTTCTTCCAAACCAGCAATTATATGTGCTGGCTAGCAGCCAAATCATTGATTAATGCGCGTTCGGTACCCGCGTGATGGCCGTTTGTAAGGGCGCAGAATAAATCCGCCTTTATACGCACACATCACGTGTAGCCCAACTTCAAATTAATTATCATGTTTCAACACGTCATCGCACAGGAAACAGCGTAATATGTGATGCGAATTTATTACATGTTAAATTTCATCGCGTTCATTGAAAATATCGATGGTAATTGCGTAACAACTGTGTGTTAGATGTATATTGTATTGCATTCGTTTATTGGGTTTTGATATACTCTTTAGATATTCTCAGACTGATTCCTCTTCAGTCACTTTATGATAGTGATCCGTATGCGTTAGTGGAACAATAAAATTGTTCAAATAAACAGTCATTAAGCACGACCAGATACGTTCAAAATGCAGCAGTTGTCGCAAACTTTTTCAAGTGATGAGTGTGTCTGGTCAACAGGTTAGTTCTGCTAGACCGTAACGTGACAGGCACGGCTTCATTAATCCATAAAATGTTCTAGTACATTCGCGTATTCTGTCGCGGTTTGAACCACTGGACTAAAACACCAGCCATATCAACGTAGTGTTGCCATTCCAATGTCGTCTATATTCCGTCTGTTGTAACAAAACTGGTAACAAGTTAAGCAATACTAAATAATCTAGCCGTCGGCTCTCTGCGAGAGCTGTAATGAAGTTACAGACGAAGACAGCAAAGATGGACGGATCAGGGAACGGAGAGGGTACAGTAACATTAGGGTTGGAACAGACTAACTACAAACAGTTATGTCCTCAACTAAGCACTACATGATTATGTGGGAGTTAGGTGGACAGTTTTATGTCGTGAAAGACTAATTAACTATTGATTAATCTAACTTGTTCGAGGTAGATTGCAGAAATGTATAGGCTAGATCATTCGTGACGGCCTGTTTGGTAATCTCTTCGCATAAATGTTCAATGATGATAACTTTTTTTTAAGTAACTCCCTAATGTAAGTAAGTAGTAGTAGTAATCATGGAGTTGACATTTCAGTTACAGAAGTTGCATAAACGCGAGTGAACATTTCAATACGCAAAGCAGCAAGTCTGTAACAGCCTTGCGACAATCTATTTATGAACTTTACTTCGCGATAAACTGGTGCTGCCTAGTCCGTTGGAATAATTGCGCCGCCAATTAGACAGTTCGGAAAATTTGTTAAGAAAATTACACAGTAACTTCTATAGGTCGAGTTGTATTTGGCGGCCATCTTTGATTTTACTTCAAAATAGGACTTAGAAGGGGCAATTTAATGTTGTGGACATTAATTACAGAGTAATTTCAATGTGTCATAAGACAACTTAAATCGACGCAATCAACGCAAAACCCAAAATTAGTATTTATATTGCAAATTTATATCAAGATTTTTTATGTTTATTATTCAATCATTTAGAATGTAAATTGAACGTTTGTTTGGCACGTTTCACTTCCACTTGTCTATTTTATGACACAATAACATCTCGGACGTGAAAAGTGGCCTGAAAAATCCTCGGACTATTCTATACGTCGTAAACATCGTCTTACCCGCCTCTCACCGAGAAACTGGCTTCCAAATAATTCCCACGAGTGTCCGCATTTATCTCTGTCAGTTGTACGAAAAATAAGCGGGACAGTGTAGCATTAGCGGAGAGCAAAGCGATCGGTTGCCACGAATTGGCGCGTGGTCCCAGGGTGTTTAGGCACGTTTTATTTATTCCACTTTGTATGCAATGTCCCGCAAATTTTTGTATTTCGATGCAATTCGTGATTGTATTTGTTCAGTTAGCTGGCCGTGTAGGAGATTTGTTGGTTTGTAGGTATGTACATAGTACAAATAGTACATACATAGCCGATAACGCGCGTAAACATCGCCAAGTCAGCTAGAAGACCTGCAGTTTAGCAATCAGGGTCTCTAAGCACTAGAGCAAAAGCCCAGACAATATCATACATATGTATATATGTGTGCTGAGACAGACCGCGTGCTTAGAAACGCCTCGTCACTTCTGCGTTTCCACCGGCAAGTAAACTTCGCTGGCTACTTAGTCATATTTAAACAATGGTTACAAGTTTATTTATGAATTGCGATAAATTTTACTTCAGAGACATTTTTAAAGGCAGATAGCGAACCTAGGACAATACGGGAAGAGCACTCTAAGTAAGTTCGCGTATAAGTAGAACGAGAACAACTTTTGAACGTCACAAATAGCATCCCGCTAAAAACAAAAGCGCGCGACTCACCGAGACATATTTACAGCTATTTTATTCAACGACATTTGCTCATGAATTCGCCGCGTTGGGTTCAGAATTGGGGAGGGTTTCTCTTCATACGACAACCGCGGGTTGGTAGTTTCAGTGAGATAATGCAAGCTGGACCGTGTGATGTATGTAGGTAGAAATAAAGTGCAAGCGGCACGCGCGCGTACGCTAAGCGGGAGGGGTCATTCTTGTTCGACCGCCGACGAGTGCGGACGCGTGCGCTCCGTAGTTAAAGCATCTGTTGTGATTTCATTTAATACCTGATCCCAACACAATGAATAATCAGGACACCACACATATCAATCGATTGCGATTACAGTTATAGTCTAAAGTCACTTTTATTTCTCCCACCGTTAACTATATTGAAGTTATATCGCTATCGCATCGGACAAAGATTCCTTATATTATGATATTATTTCTACCTGTGACTTCCGGAGCCTGTCGTTGAGGATCTCGTTGTTGGACTGCTCCTCGTCCAGGTCCTCCTCCAGCGCCGCTATCCTCGCCTCCAGCCGCTTCTTCTCGTCCACTAGCAACGTCACCTGAGGGTGTAGTATTTTGCAGGTGCAGTATTTTGACGAGAACGCATACCAAGCCATATTTGGACTTTGCAAAAAACAGGCCAAAAATAGAACAAAACTAAATCTATTTATAAATACAACGTACCACTATTGCAGTCGATGATTCAAAGTACAAGTAACAATTTTTATTGACGATCACGGTTACTTTGTTACCTTTGTTTTTTTATTGATAAAAGTTTCATTCAGACGTCCACTTTACTTGTCCGCCGCACTTCCGAATACCCTCAAATATTTTTAATTCTGATAATTTACCACGGACAAAAAATATGTGCTTCGCTTCACAAAGAACCAATTTTTATAATACAGTTTGTTTTACTATAAATAAATAATTTGTTGAAGTATAAAAAAATAACAAACTTTAGACGCCATATATGGATTTGTATGCGGTAAGGGGTTAATTTATCGATATATTTATACAAAAAGTAACGATAGAATCGTACAATATGTTATGTCGAAAAAAATATCAATATGTTATTCCATTAACATCCCGATTATATTATCACCACTTCTCACCCAGCCAATAAAAGCCGTCTTAAATCACGTGTCCTGACGCGAGTTTACCGTTTTTTATCTATCACAAAAAGTGGACAACGCCGCTGAAGAAGTTTTCACTTCATAAATTACACTGACAAAAAGTTGCAGTGAACACAAGGCCTAATTTATTTGTATTTTTGATATTTTCGCCAATCGCCAAGGTATTAATAATAAGATACAGCATTTGGGTAAATCATCCAACTACCACGATGCATACTTTGTGACGTTACATAGTTGCCAGAATTGTATAGAATTTAAAAATATATTATTTGAATCTTGTAACATCTTCGGCCGTATTGTCATATAGCGGGAAATCAACAGAAACTCAATTATTTACTGAAAATCAAAAAACGATTACTGATTTACTTGTAAAGTATACTATTTTTTTGTGTTATATGTTTGATACGTTTGCTTTACTATGTTTGAATGGGCTTATAGTGGTGCAAATAAAGCCGTCCCTCGCAATGTGGGCCCTGAATGTGCATATTTTTTATCACCTCATAGGCAAATTATCGAAACTGTTGTAGTAACAGCAGCTTGCGCGTATATAATAGTAAGTATAGTTGAAGGAATTATCAAGCCTTTTAACTAAATTATATTGTATCCCGCAAGCATACATTAATGCATTAATTTTATTTTAAACTATTCAGTACAGTGACAAATCTAAATAATATGTATTTATTGCAATTTTTCAGATAAAAACATACCCAAAATTACAATTATCGCAAGACATCGATTACGTGAAGAGTGACAGAGGAGGCAAGAGATTACTTGTTATCCTTTTGGCGTTACTTTGGGGAATGGAGATAGGGTTTAAATTTGCTTCTCGTACTGTCATATATTTGTTGAACCCCTGTCATGTAACTACTTTAATACAGGTAAGTCCAAAATTATACCATATTACCCTCGCAATAAAATTAAAAAAAATAATAAAACCAATAGTAATGATGTATAATTTTCCTGTCCTCTTTCCAAATTTTCGTGTTCAGTTCAGTTTCACCTAAAAATCTCAGGTCTTAATGTATTTAACACACAATGGTTCATTATCATGTAATACAGATGTTTCAAAACATTAGGTACATTGTAAGCTATCATTACGTTGTGAATCAATTTCGTGAATCATTAATTCACTAATCGAGTTAAGCAAACTATAACTTATAACACAGATGTTTTAAATAATGTTTCTATTATTCAGATTGTTACAGTGATTGTTTCGTTCAGTAAACTTCCACACTTGTTTGATGGCCACTAATTAGTTCTCTAGATAGCTCCTCATCTATACTAATATTATAAAGTTGAAGAGTTTGTTTGGTTGAACACACTAATCTCAGGAACTACTGGTTTGAATTGAAAAATTATTTTTGTGTTAAATAGTCCATTTATCAAGGATGGCTATGGGCTTTATAACATCACGCTATGACAAATAGGAGTGGAGCAGCAACAAAAAACTGTTCCTTTATTCTTCTATTTTTTGTGTAATTATTATTTGTTAAAATTTGTGCCCTAAAAATATAATTGGTGTGTGTGCATGTTGTCCAGATAATGTGTAATATACGCTATAATGTAAACGTTGTTCTTGTTTTCCAGATATACTTGTTGTCTGCACCTCCAAGTAAGGTTGTCACTGCATTGTTTAGAATACATTTAAACCTATTAAATGGGCCTCTATTAGCATTTCTATTTCCAGAAACAGCTTCTAGAACAGTAAGATATCACCATTGATATTTTTAATTACTTTGCAGCATATGTATAAATATTTAACAATTATGACTGGTCGAGTGGTTAGACCCTGACTGCAAAACCGGAGGTCATGGGTCCAATTCCCACCCAGGACAAACATTTGTGTGATGAGCACATTTGTTTGGTCTGCGTCTGGGCATAATAAAAATAATTTGTATATAAGTAGGGCTATATAAGTGCTATATTGTATGTATATATGTATGTTTATCAGCTGTCCTGTTATCATAACACAGGTATCAAATTGTCTAATTTGGGATCAGACAGTCGTGTGCGGAATTGTCCCCAGTTATTTATTTTATTTAATTATCTTCTCAGATTTTAGCAGAAGCCGCATTGTACTGGATACAGCATGGAATGATGTTTGTAATACCATACTACTTATTACGTATTGGTGGTATGTGATATATACTTTTGTCCTACTAGTTATTCTTAATAAGCATTGTTGTGGAATTATTAGTATTAAACTACTTTCATTTTATAGGTGTGTATAATGTGGAACCATTCTGGGATTTCAATTGGTCTACCTTCAGCTATTGTTTAAATTTGTTGTACCACTTCATTATCCTACAACCAATTGCAATAGTAAGTTATTTCACAATCAGTAGTTATGATTAAATAAATGTCTCATTGCACATTTATAATTTTTTAAATTGCATGTATGCCTATGTAATTTGAATGTATAACAAATTCAATTTGTAAGAGTATCCAACAACCATTTCATAGTAATGTTATTAACATGGGTCTTATTCAGCCTTTGGAATGTATGAGTATTATACATTCTAAACTATATGTGATATATTGCATATATACTTGTGAATCAACCTTTTCAAGGTTTTATATGTGGGTGGGTTAGTGTGATAGTACTTCTTTGAAAAATTTGGTATGTGTAATATTTATTTTAAGTAAATTCCACAACTTCAAGCAAAGATGTGGATTGTAGTAGCATAGATGTAATCACATTTGATATTTAATCTATGTATTTTTAATTATCTGAGAGAAATGTTTACCATGTGAACAAGTACACATTAGAAATCTATACTTTTTCAGCCAGCGCAAGTCAATTTGAACCACATGCTGTGCCCTGCGATTTTGGATCCTTTTGATGGTCCTTGGTACCGTATAGCCGCTGTAATACATCAAGCCATCCTCTGTCCCCTGCTCTGCAAATTGTTTTGCTTCATTGCAGAGTTTTGCCTCACTAAGTTTCCTCCTACTAAAGTCAAGCTACACATGAAGGATCACTTATTAGATGAGAAATTTCTTAAAGAGTATAAACTCGACCACAATAATTAGTGGTTTAATAAGGTAAAAATAAGTGTACTATATGTAGTTGTTTTTCACAGCCTAAGGGTTACTGCATTGGTTACTTGTATAATTCGGCATGGCTGTGTCTAGTCAATAAGAGCGATAAAAGTTAGGCTCAGAAATGAGAGTGGGCTTAGTTATGTGACAATGAAAAATTTTAATAATTGTGGGTAAGTGTATCTATATAACATGTAAAGCCTAATCTTCTCTACATTTTTGTGGTGCTGTATTCACTACTTAGTAGAGTGTTATTTAGATAAACATTGGTTTTAATAAGCGCCTTTAAAATTGTGTATAAAAGAAAGAAAATCATTGCATTAGAGTAGTGTTATTCCAATGAGCTTTATCTTATCTTATAGGCTTTTATTTATCAGTGTAATGTTCATGATATTTTATGGTAGAAATTTGTTAGTGTTATAAATATAATTAGCATTTTAAAAATGGACCTATAAAATATTTGTACAACCATTTTACTTTGTTTATATAAAGAATCGAAATTGTCAGTTGCCACAACTTAATGTGTTTTAGGTAACATAACACTATATACTATACTCCGTCCAATATATTATTTTCTTGATGTCATATGTATTAGATATCACTCTTGAATAAGAATTATCAGACTGATTAGTAACATTTATAACTAACTATATATGATTTCTTTTTCAAGTATTCTGTCGACAATACCATTTGTTTGATTTGGAAATTAATAAAATAAGCATAAAATGATAGTAAATTCCACTTAAAGCTGACATGATATATCAATGAAATCATCTATGTGTTGTAGGTATAGTGTTCAATACTTACTCAAGAAACTTAAATCATGTTAAAAATGCACTAATTAAATTGAAAATAAAATAATGGACAGAGTATAATACGTTTTTTGTAAATTATTGTTAAAATAAATACCTTTAAACATGAACAATTTAAGGTTAAGGACTGTAGGCGATGGTATTCTCGTCAAAAATTTGTGGTATACAGTCACAAAATTGCTTCAACATTAAATTATCCATTAATTTTGAAAAAGCAGGTAATCACAGAGATTTATAAATTGTGGGATATGAATAGTTGGATGTTATTGATTCCATTAGAATCGGTGAACCTGTAAGAGTGTTTAATCAAATTTTGCATTCAAAATAACGGCTACCACACTCAATACTATACCGCCGAATTTAAAAGACCATACATGTATTTTTGTGCAAGTTAAGACTGCAGAATTTTTGGGGTTTTTCAGGCAGGAACACAAATATTTTAAAGAAAAAAATACCCCATGTGTAGTCTTATAAATTATTCTTCTATGAAAGCAATTTGAATTGATTGAGTCGACTCTCGGATAAACTAACAGACAGATGGATATTACAAAAAGGCTTTATTTTCGTATTATTTTAGTCGTACACACCGTGGTACTTGCCGGTTACTAATATACGTACATACCTGCTAATTACAAATAAAAAAATTTTAATTGGGCTACCAACTCATCAACCGAATCGAATCGAGCCGAATGTGCTTAATATAAATTGTGCTTTAGGTATAGATGTGTATTCGTACTGTGCCTTGCTGAATTAACGTGAGTTATGAAAATAAATTACGTGTCCAAATCTAGCGCTAACTACCGTACTATAAAAAATGAATTTAATTGTATTTGTAACACACATGTACAATTTTTTTTATTACAATAGAGTAGCAAACGAGCAGGCAGCAGTCACAATTGGCTGCTGCCGCCCATGGACATCTGTAACCGACTCCTAACGGGGCTGTAGGGAGTGTTATTGTAAATTTAGTGTAAGATGTTAATAAGAATCAGTTGGTGAGTAACAGGACTGCAGGAATGGGACTGTTAGTGATATTAGCCCAGTTAGTATGTGTTAGTAGGTGCAGTTAGTGAGT